>JAWRVF010000787.1:0-170540 GCA_036785485.1 Physcomitrellopsis africana
AAATCAGTAATCTTTTTTCGAACATAGGAGCAAACTACGATAGAGCCTGTTCCCTAAGCAAAGTTCCAACTAGTCCAATGCGTGACTCCTCCGTCAGATAATGTTCGGGTTGTAGAGCTGTTATCAACTTGATTTGATTGACAAAACCTTGAAACTTGGAGCGTGTACCATCAAACTTGTCTAGAAGGCTAATTGGAGGCTCTTTTCATTGTGGAAGGAATGGTTCTAGTTGAACCACAAGTAAAGCTGCTTCTTCTGGTGTAAAAGCTTGAGGCTAATGAAGCCCAGATTGTGCTATTCCGGATGCTCCATCGTTATAAAGTCTTGCAAAGACTCCTTTAATCACTGTAATTCTCTGTGATAACATAGCAAGAACATTCATAATGGCATCCAACTTGGACTCCAAACTTTCAGTCATATTAATGTCTTGACCTCCGGCCATTCTAAAAAAAAGGAAGTAATTGTTTCTACAAGGAAGAAATATTGGTTTAAAAAAGGTTATTCCGCAACTTCTAAAATGCCTTAAGACCTGCAAGAAGAGGGATAATCCACTCTCTCCAAGAAGAATAAGACTCTAATATTATAATGAAAAAGATATCAGTTTAGAAGAGGGTAATCCGCAACCTCTAAAACACTAGTGTACCTTCAAAAAGAGGGATAATCCACACTCTAATATGAAGGAATTAGCTCTAATATTTAAAATGAGAGCAGTCTTGACAAATTGTCATGAACACAAAATATAGACTGAAAGTCTAAACAAGAAGATCAAGAAGAAGTGGCAAGAACTAGATTAATCAGATGAGTACAAAAACAACACTAGAGAGGTGAGCTAGAACTCCAAGAGATGTGTTGTTGAGAGATTGAAGAACTCTTCAGCCTCGACTCCAATATATACTCCTACCTAGGAAGCTTCTTAAGCAGCTTCTATCAACTAGGAAGCTTCTCAAGCAACTTCCACCAACTAGGAAGCTCTTCAAGCAGCTTCTACCAACTAGGAAGATGTTAGAAGGCTTTGGAAGGTTCTAGAGAGTTCTAAGAATCTTCTAAAATATTCTAAAAGATTTTGATAAGTATATCCTTGACATATAGATGTTTTGGTTATATATAAAAAAAAATTGTATATAATAATATTATAATTGTTACAATTCTAAGATTATAATTCTAATTGTGATTAAAATTTTATTGATAGAAATATATCAAATACTAACAAAGACCAGTTGGATAGGTGAGATGGAAGTCTTATAAAAATCAATATCAATTATGAATCCAACTCTTTAGAGATATATGTTATGATTTAAGTTGGAACCATCTCAATTTTTATTTAATAAAATATTATTATAGATAAGATAAGATATTATTTGATATCATAAATGATATTTAAGATATATCTATATTTTATAAATAGGAATTTTTAATTAATATCTCATATAGATTTATAGGTAGGAATTTTTAATCAATATCCTTCATGAGATATCTCATTTAGATATCTCATGTAGATATCTGTCAAGGACAATAACTGGATGAAGTCAAATAAATAAGTAAGACCTCTCTCAAAGAAATAAATATAAAGAAGTATATATATTAAAAAGAAACTGGAATGGCTATTGCCAAAAAGACAAGAAAAACTAGAAACCCTTGAACTAGACTGGAAACAAGAAAGGAGTTGACAAGAGTGAAGAAGGCTTCACTCTTGTCTCTATTTATACTATCTACCTAAGAGCTAAGTGGCGACGTTCTATAGGACCTCCAACACGTGTCCAATTTACAAGACACGTGTCCAAGTTGCAAGACACGTGTCAAACTTGCAGGGCAAGTTTCCTATATGTTCGCCACGTATTTAGCTTGATCTTCAAGCTACCAACATGTGCAACATGTGGCTAACTTATTGATCAAGTTTCTAATCCAAAAGTCTACTATGGACACTTATAAAGTCAAAGCAGCGTCTATGAAGTTTCTAGGAAGTTTCTCTAAAGATATTATGGAATTAACCTACTTTTACTTTCTTTTATCTAGTTCTATCTGATCATATAGGTAACTATATATATATCCGTAACATTACCCCCCCTTTAAAGGACGAGTTCCACGAGGAGCGGTGATTACATGTGTAAAAAGTCTAAGATGCGACGAATAGTATTTGCCACATATTCTGATCTTTGTTCTCTTCGAAGGTAATTGATGGGTCCTCTCAACCATCGATAGTGTCCCATTCCAGGGCGAGAAGACCACCCTATTATTTGATCATTGTTGTGACCTTCATAACTTCCTTCGAATATCACATCTGGAACACCGTTAGGAGTTGTTCCTATCTCCAATAAAATCATCAAACATCGAGAATCTCTTCCAAGGTCGTGATACCAAACACGTTGTATCTCGCCATCTATTCGAGGAAGAACATGTCATTCTTGAAGATCTTCATCTCGGTTGCGTCATCTTGAGGGTTGTGATAGTCGCAATGTCTCGTCCGGTAGGTCAGCAAATGAAGGCTCTTGAGTCAAATCTGCTGGCTGTTGATTCTCCATCTCCTTAGCGTCACAAAATACAAAGAAGCTACAAACAAGGATAAAAAGTTGAATGTTATCTTGCCTACATCTTGTTTCTTTTATAGGAAAAGTCTTCATCTTGGTTTTGATGGATGTTGTTGATGAAAGGTCTCCACCTTCCTCGCTGCATTCGCCAGATTTTTTGCTGGTTCCCATGTGCGCTCACTAATATCGTATCTGTGCGAATGAATAAGATATTCCAACCTATTTCGGCGCCGCCTTGAATCTAAGACTTCTTCCACTTCAAATTTGTCATTATTGTTCACTTTTATAGGAGGAGGTGGCACTTGTCTTCTTCTTGGTATGTTCATTGTCTTATATGGTTCAAGAAGAGACACGTGGAATACAAGGTGGATCTTCATAGACTCTGGTAGGTGTAATCGATATGCAACTGGATTAATTTGTTCAGAAATACGAAAAGGTCCAAGCTTACGATAGTCCAACTTGTCACAAGGCCTCATAGTCTTGATATTGCGACGAAGTAGCCATACCTTGTCGCCTACGTTGAGTTGTGGTTGTTCCTTTCGATACGCATCAGCATTTATCTTTTGTCGTTCTTGAGCTTCCTTTAATTGTGCCTTCATTATTGTATGTAGTTCTGACAAATGATTTACCAAGTCTTCCGCCGTAGGATTGTCAACTTTTGAATAGTCAAAAGTATCAAGTCGTGGATGATAACCATAATTGGCAAAGAAAGGTGTTTGTTGTGTAGAAGAATATAGCGTATTATTATAAGCAAACTCTGCCAATGGTAAAAGAGTTGTCCAATCATCTTGTTAATAGTTGATGGTACATCTCAAATACTGTTCCAAGACTTGATTTACGCGCTCCGTTTGTCCATCAGTTTGAGGATGGAAAGTTGAAGATAGCTTTATATCCATCTTTAGAATCTTGAAAAGCGTTCTCCAAAATCTCGATACAAACTAAGTTCCCCTATCCGATATAATATCCTTAGGTAATCTATGATAGCAGTAGATATTGTCAAGGAAAAGCTTAGCTGTTTTTTTGCCTGTGATAGATTTTTTACATGGTATAAAATGTGCCATCTTAGTGAAACGATCTACTATTACGAATATAGAGTCATAAGGACCTGAGTTTAGAAGATCCGTGATAAAATCCATAGACAAAGAAGACCATGGTTGTTCTGGAATGGGTAATGGCTGAAGGAGTCTGTAAGATCGGTGGCGAGGAGTTTTTGATCTTGAACAAACATCACAGGTTTTTACAAAATCTTTGACTCTCTTCCACATTTGAGGCCACCAAAAATCTCTAGATATCAACTCTAAAGTCTTATTGTATCCAAAATGTCCTGTTGCCGGGAAGTCATGACGAGCTTGAAGAACACGTAATCGTGCTTCACCTTCTGGAACATATAAGCGCCCTTCGAAATAGAGTAGATTTTTCTTAAATTCAAACTTTGAAATATTATGAGACTTAGAAGAATTACTCTTAATTTCATGAATAAGGGGATCTGAGGACATACTTAACTGGACTTGCTTGAGAAAAGTTGAATCAACAATTAATGTTGATTTCGTTGCCCGAAGATGAAATTGCTCCGGCTTCAAGAGGGTCGTTCTTTGTTGATCAAAAGTTGCATCTCCTTCTTTTGGTGCAAGATAAGAACGTTTGGAAAGTGCATCGGACAAACCTTGTTGTTTTCTTGGCCGATATGTAATAATGAACTCGAATCTTGATAGAGACATGCTCTAACGAGCCTGACGACGATTCAACACGCGTGCTGACATGAAATACTCGAGGTTCTTGTGATCCGTATATACGGTGTCTGGACTAGAAACGCCTTCTAGATAATGACGCCATTCTTGAAAAGAATCCACAATTGCGAGAAGTTCTTTATGGTGGATTTCGTAGTTGATCTCTATTGCCAAAAATTTCCTGGAATGGAAAGCTACTGGATGGAGTTTGTCATTTGTTCCCATTTGTGACAATATTGCGCCCAAAGCAAAGTCAGATGCGTCTGTTTCCATAAAGAATGCCTTGGAAAAATCAACGCGAAATAAGATTGGTGCAGAAATAAAAGCTATCTTCAAAGCTTCAAATGATGCTTCTGCTTCTTTATTCCACTCGAGCTTGTCCTTACAAGTCAAACGTGTAAGTGGGGCTGCAACTTGAGAGAAGTTCTTGATGAAGATTCGATAATAATTGGCAAATCCTAAAATACATTGTACATCCCTTACTGTTTTTGGAATCTTCCAATCCATGATTATTTGGACTTTCTTAGGATCCATCATGAGGCCATCATTCGAGATGATATATCCTAAGAAGTCAACTTGAGTAGTATGAAATATACACTTTTCCATCTTGGCATACAATCCTATTTCTCTGAGTTTTTGTAAGACATGACGAACATGTGTTTCGTGCTCTTCTACGTTCTTAGAGTAGATTAAAATGTCGTCTAGGTAGCAGACAACAAAATCATCTAAGAATTCATGAAAAACATCGTTCATGAGATATTGGAAAGCAGTTGGTGCATTTGTGAGTCCAAAAGGCATAACATTATATTTGAAATGTCCATACCTTGTTCGAAATGCAGTTTTCCATTCATCTCCTTCTTTAATACGAACCAAGTTGTATGCTCCTCGTAGATCTATTTTTGTATAGATCTTAGCTTGATTTAGTTGATCAAGAAGTCCAGAGATTAAAGGTAGTGGATACCTGTTCTTGATAGTGATCTTGTTAAGTCCCCGATAATCCACACATTCGTAATGATCCATCTTTTTTCTTCACAAATAGAATTGGAGCTCCTGCAAGAGATTTGGAATGGCGTATGAAGTTCTTGGCCAGATTCTCTTCAATATACTCCTTGAGTTCAGCCAACTCATTTTGTGATAAATTGTAGATTGGTCCAAAAGGAGGCTGAGATCCCTCTTTGAAATCAATCGAACAATCATATGGGCGATGCTCCAGAAGAATATCAGCATTCTTCTTCTCAAAAATATCTTGATAGTCTCGGTATTGGCTTGGAATGCCACTTGAAGCCTTTCTACTATCAGAAATGGGTGTTGCGTAAATAGCAAAAGTTGGTCTTTCTTTTGCTGCGTGTATAAAAGCTTTTGCACCTATTAGTACAGGTTTTATTGTACCAGGCTTGTAGCTTTTTACTGGATCGGTAGGATGTTTAATAATATCCTGGGAAAAGTCAAGTCTACGAGAATTCCAATCTATTTGAGGGTTATATTTTTCTAGCCATGACAAACCTAGAATAACTGGATTAGATGTAGATTTAATTATGTTAAAGGTTACATAGCTATTATGACCATCTATTGTTATTTTTATAGGACGGGTTTCATGAGTGACATCTCCTGAGGACAATGGGCGACCATCTATGACTTCTACATGTACGGGTTTAGGTTTCTGTACTAAAGATATTTTACGATTCTTAACAAATTGTTCATCTAAAAAACATGCTGAGGCTCCTGAATCTAATAAGGCAGAGGCTCTGTAATTTTTTGGTTCTAAATATACATCTATCATAAAACAAAGAGAGGGTTCTGAGGAGAGAATAGGACCTTTACTGGGAATTGTACAGGGTTCCAGCTGCACGGTCCCTATTGTAGCTAGACAAATTCGTTTTCCAACATGTTGTCTTCTTTGACAGCCGTACTCCTCATTTTGTAGTTGCGACGTTTCTTTGGACAATGTTGAGCAGTGTGCTTAGGTTCTCCATAATATAAACATAATCCTTCTTGACGATGACGAATCTTTTCTTGTTCAGTAAGAGGTTTAAAACGTACCGCATCAATTTGCATGTCTTCTACTTTCAAATGTACGTTTTGTGAGGATGTTGATGTTGCCATTGAATAATAACGTTGAGGCTCCCTTGTACGACTCTCGGATCGAAACTCAAAAAGTCGATTGTCACACTTCACAGCAAAATCAATTGCTTGACTCAATGTCCGAGGATCGGATAAATTGAGCATTAACTTTTTTACCTCATATTGTAATCCGTAGAAAAATTGACTGATTAGTGCAGCATCATCCCACTTGATGTCGGTCGCTAGTTGTCAAAATTGTGAAGCATATAATGACACTGATCGATTGCCTTGTCGTAGGATGCGAATCTTGTTGGTTGCAACACGAATTGCATCATGTTCTCCATACATCGATCGAAATTCCGCAAAAAATGCCTCCAAATTATCCAATATTGGATCACGTCGTTCAAGAAAAGATGAAAACCACGATAAGGCAGGACCCGAAAGTAACGTTCCAATAAACCTAACTTGAGATCCTTGCGTAGGATAACTCTGAGGTTGAAGTTCGATCACCAGTTGTACCTGATTGATGAATCCTCAAAACTTAGATCTTGTGCCATCAAACTTCTCAGGCAAACTGATTTTTAGTTCTCTAACGTTTGAACGGTGCTCCATCATCGGTGAGGTAGCATGGTTTGGTGTAGATATTGACGTAGCTCCAACCATCTCTACATCTTCACTTCCTGCTAATCTTGATGCTCCTTGTGGTGGTAAACTGAGTTGATGCATTGCAAGCATTAGTTCTCTCATTTGCTCTTGCATTTGTGCCATTGCACTCTTCATTTCCGCAAGCTCTGCCATGATAATATAATAGAAAGGAAGATGTCTACTCTTACTTCAAGAAATACGGAACACACACTCAAAAGAAAAAAAATTCTAGAAACAATATCAGTTTAGAAGTGGGTACTCCACAACTTCTAATATGCTTATGTCTTATCAAGAGAAAGGGGTAATCCACTCTTAATCAAGAAAAGACAAAGCTCTGATACTGTATGTGTACTCTTGTCAATCTGTCAAGGACAATAACTGGATGAAGTCAAATAAACAAGTGAGACCTCTCTCAAAGAAATAAATATAAAGAAGTATATATATTAAAAAGAAACTGGAATGGCTAATGCCAAAAGACAAGAAAACTAGAGACCCTTGAACTAGACTGGAAACAAGAAAGGAGTTGACAAGAGTGAAGAAGGCTTCACTCTTGTCTCTATTTATACTATCTACCTAAGAGCTAAGTGGCGACGTTCTATAGGACCTCCAACACGTGTCCAATTTACAAGACACGTGTCCAAGTTGCAAGACACGTGTTGCAAGACACGTGTCGAACTTGCAGGGTAAGTTTCCTATATGTTCGCCACGTATTTAGCTTGGTCTTCAAGCTACCAACATGTGCGACATGTGGCTAACTTATTGACCAAGTTTCTAATCCAAAAGTCTACTATGGACACTTATAAAGTCAAAGCAGCGTCTATGAAGTTTCTAAGAAGTTTCTCTAAAGATATTATGGAGTTAACCTGCTTTTACCTTCTTTTATCTAGTTCTATCTGATCATATAGGTAACTATGTATATGTCTGTGACAATATCTCATGAAAGATATTGTTATGCAAATTTATATTATTCAAGTGATCATCTTTCTCCTCCTTACACATAATAATATCTTTTGTTTGCACTAAGTTGTTATTTCTTCCATTGTAGTTTGTAATAGTGATTGTAATAAACTAATTTATTATTTTGAAATATTATATCTTTTCTTAAGCAACTCTCATCTTTTAGCTATATGCATATCTTTAGACTATTCTTATCACACTTTGTCTATTAATTTTAAAAAAAGATATTGGTAATGCCACTATAGTTTTTGTTATTGCTACCATAACCTACCATCCACTACATGCCACCTACATCTTTTATCATGGTTATAGCTTAGCTCAAGGCAATTGCAGGAGACATCGAAATATATTTTTACGATTGCATAACTTGCAGCCAATTCCGCCTTTTGCACATAGGCAATCAAAGTGCCACGGCTTGCAAAGGTGCTAGTAGTGTCAAACTCTATGAGGAAGGAAAGAAAATATATATATATATATATATATATAGAAAGTTGTAAAAAGAGTGGTGGGCGCATTGCATATTTAAAAAAAGAAAAAGAAAAAAGAAAAAGAAAATAAGAGAGGAACAATAGAAACTTTTGAGAAAAGTGTAGAAGATTGTGAGGGACAATGGATCAAGTGTGTGGCATGTGGTCACAATAGCAAAAACTATGGTGGCATTAACACTACCCTAAAAAAACCCTTGAATGTGTTTTGTATATACCTGAATACTTCATTTCAAATATTCATTTCTACTCTCGTGGTTGATTCTCTATTGCCCCGCTGGTAACTTTGAAGGGCCGCTTCTCAAGGGAATGTAAGTTTTTTGAAGCGGAGTTTAGATAGGTTTTGAATCCGAAGGTGGATTAGTAACCCTGGGGTCCTACTCTACGAGGCACTGACTGCGCGTCATAAACAAGAGTCGTGCTACTGTGATGAATTGTGGGCCCACACCACAACCGCGTCAGTGATGGTGTTGCAGGGCTGCCACGCCCGTGGGGTCATTTGTTGACGTGTACCTGCTGTTCAACCCAATGCAATTTCGATTGTGGCCACCTGCAACAGTTTTTGTGGTACACTTGCCAGTCCTGAATGAGCCTCGATATCCACAGTATGAGACAACATGAATACAGATGCCGGAGACTCTAGTGATCTAGCAAGTGTGCGAATATCCCAATCGCAAAACCAGATACTTACACATCAAGCGGGAGATGTCCAGCGAGTCCCCGAACTTGCTTAGCTGCAACTTTCCTATACGAGCATGACTTGGAACCAGGGTATCATTCGTCTGCGATTGATTGTCACGCGCTTGTGTACGTGCGGGGAGATATCGACAAAACGTCACAGATCCATTGCAGAAGCGAACTTCCTGCGCTTCATGCGGCAATGCCTCCCATAATTGTCAGAGGATAAAACAATGCTCAACTGAGAGCTTGTGATGGATCAATGAATCTCGAGATCCCATAAAGCTGTCTGTTTGAAGCCTACGATGGTCAGAATCTGTAGAATTCTGACTCCGGACTGCTCTTTGCCGAAATCTGTGCTATAATGGGTGCTTGATTCCAACTTTTTGGCATCATTCAGCTTTCGGACAGCCTGCAAAATGGAAAAGTGAAAAAGATTGAGATATATGAGCAGTTAACTGGGTCTTCTTTCCAATGACGCACAGCGCGAATTCTTTGCTGGAGTATATTTCACTGGCTAAATCTAAACCACTAATTAGCCGAATACATAAACATGAAGTGATTGATATAGTGGATGATTTTAATGGTATTTTCGTTCCTGCAGACTTTTGTGCAAATCCATACAGAAGGTTGCTTATCCCACTCCCGGCGCACCTTCATGCAGTCCTCGAACAATCAAGTTACGCATTGGTCGAATGGAGAACATGCCTGCCTCCGTGTATACATCGCGTAAAGCTCCCCCATTGAATTCCTAATTCACCAAGACAGATGAATCAATGCTGTCAAGGTCAAGTGTATTTAGCGATACTCGAGGGGCAGTAAGTAATAGGAGCTGCCCTGGGGGGGAGGGGGAAGACGGGCGAGGTAAAATGTTCGTCAACTTCTGCAAGTCTTTTCTGGGGTCGAAACTTTGATTTCGAATTAAACAGATGTGATGGTCAATCCTTGTAAGAATTCTAGCGAAGAATTTCGTGTGAAAGGAAGTAAATTTTTTATTTAAAAAAACATCATCTCGGCGAGCTTCACAATTGCCTCTTGATTAATTTTGGCATGCTCTGTGATGATTGCTACATGAATTCTGAGAACTTCAGACCGCGACTGCTCATTTGGCAAAGGCATTTCGCAGTAAACCCAATTTAAAGTAGTAAATCTGCTGGACCTATTCACCTACTCAATAGCGTTTTTTAAGACAGAAAACATAAGGATAATGTCAAATCTCAAAATGACTAGAAGTCCCTTGCCAAGTTGATCGAAACCATTGGGCTGATTTAAGAGCCCCATCAACGTACGCTAGATTACCCAGTCTGCGCTTGTACCATCGCCAAATCGTCGACCGCCGATGGCATCGATCTCATCCATGAAGATAATGCAAGGCTGCTCCAAGGCAACAAATGGATTTAGGCAATTGTGACATATTTCAAGATTTTCTCAGAGTACACAAAGAACATGTTTCGAACAACTAAAAAAAAATTGTCTCCCAAACACTTTGATAGAGCTAATAAGATATAAGCTGGTAAAGTATGAACAGTGCGTGCTCATCATGGAGAGAGGTACAGTCTGCTGATTGGGCCATTTTCTCTCCGCTATTTGAGAAGCAAAAGTTTGCGAAGCACCGAATGTGAAGTGGAGAATTGGCATGTGACTGAATTTTGAGAGGGAGAACCATACTTGTTGATCAGGGGCATACCCATACATCTCATGAATCAACCTTGCACTTTCTTCAATACACTTCTCTACAATTGCACTTGAGACCACCTGTATATATTGATAATGTATGTATTCAAACTGCCCAGTTAGATCTGGTTGACCTTCAAACACACGTAAAGGCTACACTTGCAGCTAAATCTAAATGCATGGGCGAAGAGTTTCAAGCTTGATATTTATTCCCGTGTGAGCTACTCAGTTCCTACAGCACCTTCAGGAAATTAGCATAGATATGCTGGCAATTGCACGAGCCAGCATTATTTTTCCTGTTCCTGGAGGTCCACAAAGTAGCTCACCCTGGCAGAAAAGATTTGGTAAGCAAACAGCTAAGTTTACAAGCTCAGCACTCACGGAGCAGCAACTCTTTGGCAACTGGTGTTACTGTGCCAGGTAAAGAGTTGGAATAGGAATCAAAATAGTGACAAGAGAAAGCTCGTGCAGCCTATCCGTTCCTTCAGTGGTTTAATACCGACTCAAAAAAGAGTTCAGGATTCATGAGCGGTAGCTCAACGGATACTCGTAGCTCACGGATCTGTTCACTCAGCCCTTCAACAGCTTCGAAGCTTACGTTACGAGGGTCTTCGGGGAAAATGTTGTAGACTAGTGGATCTACCTGATTGAAGAACACATCTCTTAAAAACCATCACTCCGATCACCAGTGTGAAAAATGGGACATAAAACTCAGGTGCCACCACAAATAAACATGTTCATGCCACAACTGCTCCTCCGCAAATTTGATCGGAGGTTCAGGTTGCAAAGACGGCCTGCGTTTGGGTTGAGGAATGTTCAACATCCTGGACATCCAGGTTTAGCCGGGACATTAACAGGAGGGTAGTTAACCTCTATTGGAAGAGCTCGCATGATAGTAAGCGTTGTCATGTTCAGAGCCACTCTGGTACCACCAACCAGATTCTCCTTGTCTACCTTGTTGCGGTAGCCTACTTCGTAACGAGGACCGCTGCTTGCCTTCACTGTTGCTGCTCCATCACATCAACAAGCGTCTGCTAGGTCAGCTTGTTGACAGGGGCTGGCAGATGACAATGTGCTGTGAATTAATGGGTCCTACTATTGAGAAGATCACGTTTGCGTTACATAGCTTTGAATGCTTTGAGCTCCCTAATATTCATATCTCTTCACAAACATGAGTCCAAACATGGTCTCATCTAAGCGATTAATTTCCTTGCATTCAGAAGCCTAGATACACCTATTCATAACTTAAAAACAGAAGGTCGTTAATGCATGCCTAAACGGAAAGACTGGCTCAAGGTCTTCTGATGATGGCACCCTTGAGTGAACCAAGACTTTAGTAAAATCTGTCTGTTCAAGGAGGGGCTAGTAATTGCTGGACAAGCATACTTTGTTATATATATACATATATATAGATTTAAAGAATCCAGATTTTGCATGATAGACAGCTCGATTAACTCCCAAGCTGAAGTTTCTAGAACTGTCTAGGAAAACAGAAGAATGAGAAACCTATTGTAACAAGCACTAAAAGTACACATCCCTGTCGAGGGCAAGTTTTGTAGTTTATTGTAAGCACGTACATCATTCACTATCCAGTTCTTGAAGAACTTCACCAATGATTTACCCGACGCTCTGGAGCGCTTTCAGGTCATCCTCAGTTTTGTGTGTGAACTTTTGAGCAATTTTCATATTCTATCACAGTGATCACAAACCCTAATTAACATTCAGACTAGGAGCTTTGCATCACAATGTAGTTTTGAAAGCTGGGTATCCCTTCACGAGTATCTCATGACGTACTGCGTAGATTCGATGTTATTCACACTAACGCAATATCTTGATAAACTGGACTGGACTGATATTAATGGAACTGCATCAAGAACTATTTCTGAGTATTTGTATACGGGACGCAGCAATTAATCTGTACAAAGTAGACTTTAGAGATGGGAGATACAATGCAGGATGCTCACAAGTTCTGTTCCGGAATTCCATTTTCTTGCGCAGAAGCAGATTCTTCCCATAACCCACCACCAAGCGCGAAGCGTCAACTTCGGCTACGATGCTTGATTGCAATTTTCTTCTCCTCAGCTCCTCAAAGCACACCGATTCCCTCTCACGGATCTCCACACGCCCTCAGCTTCTGACAACAACATAAACACATCAGCATTGCTTGTCACAACCACATTATCCCATGCTTGAAATAGCATGCACGCAAAATTTCATTACATTACCTCCACGCGCCTCTCCCTTCAGCATGCACAATGGTGCACAAAATGAATCTCAAATCAGCGCTTGGACGGCGACGCAGAAATCAACAATAATTCTGATCGAGAGGACGAACTTCTCATCATACCTCACGCGGCGACATTCTGACATCGCCAGTCCATTTGAAGCCACCATAATGACAATGCAAGGTGAGTACCGTCTCCGTTTATTCATCGGACCCAGTGCCTTGGATTTCTCCAAGCAGCACATGCACTTGATTAGATATTCAGATCGAGGAGGTTCTAGGGGAGTTCAATGAATCAACAAACCCTGGCTCAGTCGGAGATGATTCTACCACGGTTCAACAACCTCCTCGCGCAACCTCTTCTATCGATCCAGTCGCCGTTGTGCACCATTCCATGAGCACGTTTGACGATCTCACACTGAAAACTCTTACTCGTGATCCACATTCGGCACCGCAAACAGACACTGCCACTTACGCCGCGAATCTTCAACACTTCGAGCAACTGCACGATCTCGCTCAGGTAATCTAGATCGAAGGCACCACGATGAAAAACGGGAACTAGTGTGAGAAAGAGTCTAGTAACAACCGACGATGAACACAACTTTGTGATGGTGTCTGGGCAAAAACTGAACGCAAATGTTGGAACCCAGATCATGGATCAGAACTTTCATTAGCTCTGGACCGATCCCTGCACTAGCACGACATCGATGCACCGATGAGGCGGTTCTGCAACGCGTGTGGCTGGATTCGGCTCAGAAAAATCGATGTGGCACTGCGACCATTGGAATACTCACAACCGATCCCTGTGGCTGCAAAACCATCGATGTGCCAAACCTTCATTTACACATAACATGCGGTAAAACTATGTGCGCAAAATAAGGGTGAAATAGACACAACAGATGTGTGAGTGCTTTGTATGAGTTTAGAGGTGGAAACTCATACAAAGCAATCACAACAGATGTGTAGAATGTCATTTTATGTGTGTATGTGTGGTTTATTTTATGATGTAATTTGTGTGCAGATTATGGCAAGTTTGTATATGAAGAAACCCAGTTTGCTTGGAGCACCTAAAAAATGAATCAATGCAAGTATTAGTAGAATGGGGATTGTAATTTAATAACGACAAAATGTGTCTGTGTGTGCTTTTTTTCCCTGTATTTATTAATTGATTTGTATAGTTTTATATTTGTTGTTAGATTTTTGTTATGTTAATAAATAATTGGGCCTTACCAATAAATATATTTAAATATATATGCATGTATAGATAATGAAAATTACATGTATATTATATATATTCAAATGTTTAAATCTTTAAGTAAGAAATTTTATTATGATTAATTGATGCCATAGTCATTTTCATTAACATTTTAATTCAAATGAAAGCTTTGACTTTTTTTAGATGTTAATTAAATATATTATTAATATTTATTTTTATTTAGAATTTATATTTTAAATTATAAACATAAAAATTTACTTTAAATTCATATTGTTATTGATTCTTCTCAATTTAGAATTTAAAATATATATATATATATATATATAAGTGAATGGTTAAAGCTAAGGCTATTATAATATATTTACTATAAAATATATATACTTATAGTTTCTAATTATTATGGTTTTTTAAATTTTTTTTATAATTATATAAATATCTTTTTATTAAAATTTTAATTTTGTATATATATATATATATATATATATATATACATAATTTATTATATTAAAAAGTATTATAAATTTATATTTATATTTATATTATTTTAATAATTTATATGAAATAAAATAAAACTTATCAAGTATATTTATAAATTTTTTATAATATACAGCATATATAAAGTGATCTTTTTGGCCAATTGTAATCTTGTAGATTTGTCTTGTGATATATGTTATTCCTTAAAAGTTTATAAGTTCTTTATATTAACAAGAAATTTGAGTATTTTAAATTCATTTAGTGAGTTTAAATTTATCTTTATATTTTAAATATATTATTCATAATATATATAAAAAATCAAATATATAAATACTAGGATTTGTCTCATATATAATGCACAAATTTCTATATATATATATATATATATATATATATTCAAGATGATTTGTCTAAAAGTCTGTGATATATTTGTAAACTTAAAAAAAGCTTCTAAAACGCTTGTGGTGGTTCCTAGTCCCCTCACAACTCCCTTCATTCCTACAATAATTCCTACAATAATTCCTAGTCCTATTGCAACCCTCTTGCTTCACTTCCACAGCAATTCCTAGTCTCATTGCGACCTTCCTACTTCACTCCGGCTGCAACTTCTATTCCCATCACAACCCCCTTGCTTCAATTCCTAGTGCCATTGTGACCCCCTTGCTTCAATTCCTAGTGCCATTGTGACCCCCTTGCTTCACTTCCGTGGCAACTCCTAGTTCCATCATAATCCCTTTTCCACTCCCTCAACAATTTCTAGTTCCAACACAAGTTCTTTTTACACTGCATACTTTATTAAGTTTGGACTTGAGACCTAGGATTGAATGTGTCTTCCAACCTAGTTTTAGGTAGACATTTGTCTATTATATTATATAAAAATCAATATTTTTATGATTTTTTACCAATATATTGAAATATAAATTTTTTTTAGAATTTTTTAAAATTTAGAATATTATTGATACTTGGCGTTTAAAGTCTTATATATATGTTGTAGCATATATTCTTATATAAAATAAGAAGAAATATATGTTATTTAACAAACCAAATATTATGTATTTTTATTATTCAATTTTATTTTATTATTTTGCAAGATGCTAATTTATAGCTTTTACAAATAAGAAATATTTTTAGTTTTCAACTTATATAATTTTAATAAAACAAAAAATATATAATTACTAATAACTGATAAATTTTCTTAATAAAAGTTTAATTAATTTAATTTTTAATTTATATTTATATTAAAATATATGTTGATTATTTTATTTTCAGAAAATAAATGATTAGTTTAGAATTTATTATTACTATTTTTTAAATACTTAAATTTTTTATAGATTTAAAGATTTAATAATACATATTTTATTTTTATTTTCAAAAATATATACTAAATTATCATGTGATTAAAATTTTAAAATTGTTTACTATTATCCAATATAATGTGGAATTTTTATCTTTTAACACTATTGACTAACTTAATTTAAGATAAGATACAAACTTCTATTCACATCTAAGATTTAAAAGTAGAATCACAATATTTTATTGATCTAATCATATTTGAATATTTCCACTCTACTATTCATCACCTACAATGATTTTATTACTTAGAATAATCATAATTATAATTGACCTTTGATATCAATTATTTATATTATTTAAACCTGGTGTTTATCAGAGCATTAATTTATGTAGAGGAAGAAGAAAATGGAAAAAAGAAAACTAATTTGTATCTTTTTCTAAAGTTACCAAAATACTAATTTTTTTAATATATATGTGCACACACATTTAAGTTAAATAATTGAACTTCAAGAACTTTAATAATGAAAAGTAAAATGTAAAACATGTCATATTTTTTAAAATTTTAAAATATCAAATACACTTTCATTTTGAATTAAGAAAAGAAAAGAAAAGAAAGAAAACAAAAAAAACTCAATAAATTATTAAATTTTAGTAGATATCAATAACAAAATAGATATTTAAAAATCTCAATAATTCAAATGTATATATATATATATATATATATATTATAATGTATTAAAATATATTAATAAATAATATTTTTAATATTAATATAATTATTATTTATAGATTATTATTTTTGGATAAAATATACATTATTAAAGATGTTTTCTAATTAATAATAAATATTTTTAAATATCTTTTAAATTTTATTTACTTTAATATAAATATAATATCACTATTATCATACAAAAGATTTGTCAATTTTTATACAAAGCCTTATACTTTCTAAAGTATAAAATAATTACTTAAAATCTATTTTTAAATCCTAAAAATCCAAACAAATTGGATTCATTAAAAATTAAAGTTAATAGATTGACTCCATAATAATGCCAATTAATATAATTTATTAATAGAATATTTGAAAATAATTAAATAAATATAAATATTTTATTATTTTTTTTTCATCTATTTTATTTTTTTTACACAACATGTTAATGGAAAAAATTAAGTTGATAGATTCTTTACGTAATTTGATAGAAAATTTAAATATTTTTAAAAAAAATGATTAAATTTTTTCATTAATATAAAATGAAAAATTGACTTTATAATTATATTCTTTTGTATACAAAATACTAAACCACTACTTGAAATTACAAGCTTTAAGTCCAAAAGTTTCTTCTAATAAATGTTTTTTAAAAGTAATATTATTCTAGGTTGTTGTTTTAATAATATATTAAGATATTTTATAATAAAATATAAATAAACTCTATTATTATATAATTTTATTTTATATAAATTTTTATTTCTATTTCTATTTTTAAATAATTAAATTATTTTAACATCTTTTATTATATTTTTGATATATTTAAAAATATAATAAAAGATATTATATATAACATGGTTGTCATATTGTGGTTTAGCTACCATATAAAAATACTGTACATATATATTTAATATACAATTTACTACATAGTTAAGTGAAAGTCATATTAGTGGATTTTTATTGGTTACAAAATGTGGTTAAATTATTACTTGAAAAGGAGTCCATATAAAAAGGCTATTATTGAGGTTTATACAATCTTATTTTCTTTTTTGATAGTGACTTTTGAGATTGATTTTATATTGATAATAACTCTTATATATTTTGAATCACCTTTGATAGACCTTGGTGACCCTTAAAATTGGAAAAAAATCAATTCTTTGTAGGTGAACAAGGTGTTGAAGGATTTTATTATAATTTGAGCATTTTGTAAAAACTAAAGAGATTTTTTTTTTGGAGCCAAAACTTTATGGACGTGAAAAAATGGATAAATAGAGCTATAATAAAATTTTGATATAAAGATGAGGTTTTGAAAGAAAATTATGGATTTTCTTAGAAATTATTAAGAATCTAACTTACCAACAATTGATTAGTTGTGATTTTATAAAGAAAAGGATGTTAAAGATTTTCTACATGCCATAAAAAAATCTTATATACAAACCTATTTAAATATAAGAGATTTTTATTAGTATAATATTTTTGTATATTATTGTTGTATTATTTGTCCTTTTTATTAAAGACAAATTACTTATTGGAGTCTTGCCAATAATTTACAAGTAAATTCTCTACAACTAGGTACCTAATATATTCCCACATTGAAAATCACACCACAAAACAATAATATATATCATTTAATTTTAAATATCAAAAAATATATATTTTATACGTCTTTATTTAATAATTAATTCTTTTACAAGTTTTAATAATATTTTTATAAGTTAATTTTAAAATAGTATATAGAATTTTTTTTCTTTTAATATAATCAATAATTTATTTGAAATTCTTATTTGAACATAAAAAGTTTATTTAAATAAGTTGATTTTTTCAAGTATAATATTTCTAAGAAGATTAAAATTATATATATAAAGAATATAGATTATTTGATCTTTTCTACTTATTATTTTCTTAAATTATAAAAAATATCAATATAGATTTTTAAATTTTAAATTTAGAATTTAAAATATGCATATTTTTAAAATTATTTTTTTAAAAAAATTTTATAATTTATGTCCTTAATATTTAAAATAAGTATATTATTTACAAGCATATAGTGATGAAGTTTAAAACATATTTTTGCATTGCTTTCTTATTAAATTTAGTGCATGCTTTTAAAGCACATGAAATTTATTAAAATTATCATGAAATGTGTTAATTTAATATAAGTCATAATATTTATCATGTTAGTTAAGAAGAATTTAAAAAAATTGATCCATCACTGTTTTAAAATTAAAACTACAAAAGCTCAAACATGAGTTATGTATTGAAACTACGTAACCAAACCACGTACTCAAACTAACAACCAAAAATTTAAATAGCTCATTACTGGAAAGGAAGAAAGAAAACAAAAAAATAATAAAATGAGGTAACAATCTATTTTTAAAAATAATTATTACAACCCCAAAAACTTTTTTGACATCTAAACAACAATTTGTAAATTGATACAACCTAACAAAACACGTCCTAAGTCTCAGTACTCGCCCGTAATATAAGCAACAAAAAATGGATGAAAAATCAATCATCAAACAACTTAGCACACTGAAAAGAACTTACCGTCCATCTACAAGGGCATGCAAGTGGAATGAAAAAGCAAGTAATGGAAGAGAGAGGGATAGAGGGGGGGGACAATGAATCCCTTCCGGGGCCGTGATTGGAGGGGGATACGGACAAACATCCTGGTGGCCATGAGATTTTTCTGTGTGTCTTGTATTAGGCATCAGAGGAATTTTGACCATTCTGGGGCACCAAGTGGGAACAAGAAAGGGGGGGGGCGGGGATTCGCATTGCTCTCCATAGAAATGCAGATGAAGAAGAAGCCTGCGGTGCTACCAACCGCGCGCGGGCCAGTTGGTCACTTTTTACTTTTTCTCAGCGGGTGTGAAGGGAGACTGGGCGAAGCGCGGCGCATGAAGCAGTAGACCATTTGACTGCTTCCTCCGCGCGACGAGGTGGGCGTCGCTCGCGGTGGGGCCACGGAGAAAGGCCCCTAATCGTGAAGGAATCAAGGCTGGAAGATCATTGCATTGCGTCACGTGGCCTGAATTCCGTTTACTGCGGTCAAGGGTCACCATGCCCACTGCTGGCTTTTCAGCTCAACGCCACTACTTCAGCTGGACTAGTGTACTTAAGCTGGCGCGGTGCGGGCTGTTGTCTGCTGAAAGCGAAGCAGCCCGTGCGATCGGTGGCAGGCCGGAGAGGGTGATCGATTGATTGCGCCATGGTTGTATGCTCTGCTCGTCTCTGAGAGTATCTTCTCGTGGTGGTGGTAGTGGTGGTGGTGCTTTTGGAGCTGCATCGCCATGGCGCGGTCGTTGCTGACTCTGTGTGTCGTCCTTCAGCTAGTTGCTTGCATTGTAACAGGTTTTGTTTTCTGTACCGATGTCTGAGGAGTGGATCGGGGATTGTTGTAGAGTGTTACTGGTGAAATTTTGGAGTTTTATGATTGGTGATGAACACGGGGTGATTGTGATGTATGTGGATGTGGATGTGTATGTGTATTTTTTAATTTTTTTTGTATTTTGTTTTGTTTTGTTGATTTTTGATTGTGATGTATGTGGATGTGGATGTGTATGTGTATTTTTTAATTTTTTTTGTATTTTGTTTTGTTTTGTTGATTTTTGATTGCGATGCTCAGGTGCAGAGGGGGTTACCTTCACCTTTGTCAATCACTGTAAATTCACGGTGTGGGTGGGAGTGCAGCCCAATGGAGGGCTACCTCTGCTGGTCGGCGGTGGGTTTGAGTTGGCTGCCGGCAAGCAAGATACGGTGACTGCGTCGGCAGGCTGGGGCGGGCGATTTTGGGGACGCACTGGTATTTCCCAATTCTATAAAAAAGCGAGTAGGATTATATCGATGGACTGCATGGAGTGTTGGAATTTGATGAGTTTCGGTTGTTCGCGATCTTATTGTTACGGTTGGCATTGGCTTCAGGCTGCAAATTCGATAGTGCCGGGAAGGGGAAGTGTGAAACTGGAGATTGCGGGGGCGTGCTCAAATGCGGTGGTGCTGGCGGCAACCCTCCTGCGTCCTTGGCGGAAATCACACTTAATGGCGCCGACGGCAATGATTTTTACGACATTAGCTTGGTCGATGGCTACAATCTGCCTCTTGCAATGGCACCTTCCGGGGGAACTGGGAAGTGCGGCGTCCCTGGATGCACCAGCAACTTGAACGATAATTGCCCCGGACCCCTTCAGGTATGTGGATTGGTTACGAAGACATTTTCGGTGAAGTCATTGCAGTCGTCTCGCTTGCGTATATCTCCGTTTCAGTCACTATCGAGAACTCTGTTTGCGATACTACCGTCGTAGGGTCGATAACTATCGTGGCCATGTAAGCATCTCCAATTCACAAGCATGGTGCTCTTTGAGCTTCGTGGTCACTTCTGGAACTTGGAGAGGTGAAGAATTTGCATCCCTTGCAGAAGTTTAACAATTTTTTTAGAGATTCCGGATAGTTTCTGTATTAAACTATTTCCGCTCTTCACCTCTGTGAACAGGCATTTTAGAGTCGATAACTGAAGAATTGTGCTGTCGTTCTGAATGTGGGTATTTGTAACGTTGTGAAGTTTCTCGCAGAAGGTGTACTGGTTGGTTGCAACAGTGCGTGCAATGCGTTCAACACGCCCGAGTACTGTTGCACTGGAGCGTTCGGGGGACCAACCACCTGCCCTCCAACCCAATATTCGATGGCGTTCAAATCTGCATGCCCGACGGCTTACAGTTATGCATACGACGACGCCACGAGCACTTTCACATGTAAAGGAGCGAATTACTCCATCACTTTCTGCCCTACCAGTATGTTATTCCCGACCCCGCTTGCACTATGAAGCAGTAGGAGTCACAGTGATGTCCTTCGAATTCTCAATAGATGTGGACCTCTGGCGGAACCGAATTCACTTTGTCTGTTCCTATGAAACGCATGAGCTCCTCGAGTTGCTCCTTTCTTGCTCATTCAAAACAATGGAACAAATTAATTGGAGTGGTTATTGAGGGAAAGGTGGCACATTAACTATGCTTACAAGTAGATCTAGGTTGAGATTGTTAACTGAAATTCTGACGCGGGTTGGTGAGAGACTGATCCTTGTGACAATCTAGAGATCTAGCATCTCCTTGCATGATTCTTATCCTGCGGTGATGATGATGTTGTTGGCTGGATTATAGTAACATCGGTGGCAAAAGTAACTAGTAACACCACCGTCCCATCACCTCCGAACGGAGTTCCCGGCAGTCCTTCTGGCATTGACCAGTACGGTACAGGCACTGGTGCAGGGAATCTTCAATCAGCTCATGTTGTGTACATTTTGCTACTAAGCATCGCAGCATTCTTCGCATTGCTCGGTAAGAAGCAGCAGTGACTTAATCCGTCAGTTGAGATCATAAATGTGGCATTGCTTGAAAGAATTTAAGTTTCGATTGTGTGTAGAGTAACATCTTCGCTGTTAGAATGATCCGAACGCGCGTGATATTACAATTGACGTGTGCCATCTGTGTGCAGGACAATGAAGGTAACTCAACGTAATGTTGGTAGTTCCTCTTTTGCTTGAAGCATTTACCAAGAACACATACTCAGCATCAGATGTGGACCTGGACTGGGCAAGCTACAAACGAAGCATAATTCACGTTTGAACGGGTCTCCGAATTGGCGAACTAATCCTCATTTCGCCCTCAAGACACGGATAATGTGGGAGAATAATTAAAAAAACTCCCATTATTCTTGCTTGAACATCATCTAGCACATCACTTAAACTGTAGAATGTTAGAATACGTAGTTTTAGGTTTCAGTTACATCTGGAGGCACCGTCCCAGTTCGCAGAATCGGCATTCTCTGCCGTCCCTTGCTGCCACGACCAGCCGAGCTTTACATTCACTCAGTGCACACACAACGTTTCGGAAATAGTGAACAAGAAAATTTTGATGCCTTGTAGGGTGTCGATGTACAAGGGAACCAGATGCCCAGAGAGATGCACCAAATATAGAGGAGGCTATCTGGAATCGTAGGATCACAAGGTGCAGCAGCAACTCAAGTTACTGAGCGAGAGAGAGAGAGAACGACGAGGCATGGTGGCATTTGAGAACTGTTGCCACACCACAATCAATCAACGAAGAAACAATCTTGATCCTTGCATTATATCCCTGGAGACACGCATCTCGGTGCTTGCCTTATTCGCACCCATTTGTTGCATTCGAGAGTATTGTCCAAATTACGCACAGCGAAGGATTCTTGCAACAATACTGATTGCATGACTTTCATCTTTGTCACCCAACTGATTAGCCATGTGACGACAGCTTCAAGTCTGAATCATCGCAATGACCCCCGATTCAGCCGAACACAATAATATGCTGGTCTCCAGCGCTGCAAAAATGGTGTTGGGGTTGATACCCGTACTGATATCCTGTTATACCCTTGACCCTCAAATCACATCACTGGGTTGCTTGACGATACCTTCGTGCATTCTGACTCTTCATGTTTGGTAGTTCGACTTTTGGCTGGAGAATCAGTTCGTCTTTGCATGCATTTCTTTCTTTGTTTATATGTTTGTTGAAACATGAGAGAGTTTACCTCCTTGCCGTTATTTGCAGCTGTAGGTTTAAAAGCCTTGTTTAGGGTTTTGGAAGAGAGATGGAGGGAGTAAGTAATTCAATCTTATATTAGATTATTGTTTTTATGATATCTAATTTTTTTTCCTGTACTTTATGTTTTTGAAAAATTCTCAAAATATTGTTCTCCTTTCAAGTAATGTTTGCAATTTTTTTCTTTTGTTTTATACTATCAAGCTTTTCTATACCTATGAGGGTCATGCCAAATTGCTAATTAGTATTAGATTGTAATTTGATTTTAAATTTTTTATTGCTTTTGTGTTTCTTATAAATTAAAGATACGCAAAGGGTCTTATGGAAGCCAATAAAAAAAAAAAAAAATGATAGAAAAGATTAATGTTCTATTTCTAAATTCTTTGGATATCTAAATATTTCTAAAAGTAGTAAAATATGGTTTCTATTTTTTTATGATACAAAGTATTGAGCTGTTATTGATACCAAGTTTAGTTTTTTTAATATGTATTTATAATAATAATAATTGTGCTAAATAAGCCAAATTAGGATATAATCTTTTTTGGTTGTAGTTTTATTGTAACAAGATTTCTATTTTAAAAAAAATTAAGTTGAAGGATTTTTGACCATTTGGTGATTTAAATAAGAGTCAGAAAAAAAAAAATCTAAATTATTTTTTTATTATTTTTAACATTGTATTCTCTAAGATTGCATAGATTTCACTAAAATAAATCTTTGGACTCATATTTTAGATTTTAGATGTGCCCAAAGTATATAAAGAAGGATAATTTGGTAGTTTAAAGGTCTTACATTTTATTACTATGCATTTAATGAAGATTTAAAGACTAAGGGGATAAGTATTTAGTACATTGTCAAAGTTATTAAGGTCTTTTAAATATGAGTCTTTTATGAATATGCATGTTTTGTTTCCTACAATATGAATTTTTTAGAATGCAATAGGTCATAAAATCACAATAATAGCAATATGGTGGATACAATATGATGTTGGGTAGAAATAATAAAACTTTGGATGGAAATATTAATTCTCTTAATTTATCTTAAATTTTATCATAATAAGTAAATTAGATTAGTGTAATATAATTGCTTCTAGCATCAATTAAATTAATAATGTAATAAAATCTATTTGTAGATCTAAAAAATCAAAGACACTATATTATATACATTGACTAGTAATGTATTAAGATACTTTTATTTGTATGTTGAATTTTCTTCTTGCTTTTAGGAAGTTACTTGTAAGATAGCATATGATTTGTATTGGTTATCAAAACTCATTCTAAACCATAACAAAACAGATAATAAATATTAAAATAATATAATTAATTATTAAATTTTTTTATTAATTTAAAATAATAATAATATTTTATTATATTCTTTAAATAAAGAAATTATAAATAACTTTAAAAATTGTATTTTAAACTATTTCTATTTTGAAATTTAAAAGATTTATAGTACTACATTAAATTAAATTATGCTACATGATATTAAAATCTAAGACTAAAAAGAAAGTTGAGATGGTTTCTATTCTAGAATTAACAATTAGTTCCTTGCTTTTTAAAAAGATAGTTAGTTATCTAAATATCTTCTATTAAACAATTGATATAATTATTCACAAAAAAATAAAGAAATTAGTTTAATTTTTTAAACCATAGATTTAAAGTTAAATTTTAATATTTGATCTCTTATAAAAAAGAAGTAGGGAGCAAATAGGCACTCTTATCATATCTTTATTTGGATACAAAAATTAGTAGCTAGAATATTATTTATAGTAATTATAGCTTCAATTCTTATAAATATAAATAAAAAAATTTATATTTAAGAATTTAAAACTAAATCCAAATATTTCTATTGCTATAAAGATAAAATTCTAAGATATACAATTATAGGCATTATCACATGGCATCAAAGGCCACCTCATGTCAAATTAGATTATTAATTAGACTCTCCTAAGGATCTGCAAGGAGAGTTAAGTGCATCTAATTGGATATCTTAAAAATCTCATATACAAATTAATAATAATTAATTAGCCTAAACTAATTATTATATATTATAGTCTAATTTAAATTATTAATCTATTAATTAATTAAGATTTATATATCCATCTAATCAACATTCATCTATTCTACATAATGGATGTCATTTAAAATTTTCATCCATTGATATATTATATCTTAATTGATAATTTCATCTAAATATTATATCCATTTAAAAATCATCTATTGATTTAATTATTTATCCTAATTGACCTCTACATCCTTTTTAATCTTCTATCCAAGACTTATCTATAATAATTGACTAATGGACTAACAACATCATCTAAATAAGAATTGAAGACTTATCTATAATAATTGAGTAATGGACTAACAACATCATCCAAATAAGAATTGAAGGGATTTGACACTTCTAAACCTATTGCTGCATCCACCTTCACAATTTAATGTACTATAGCTATTTTAGAGCTTTAAATTGAATTTAGATAGTTTTATTGGAAAGAAGACTTAAGGCGCATCTACCTTCTAAATTTTGCCTTCAAATTCGGTTGTATGCTTCCAATATTGCCATTTAAAATTGATGCTCTATTCCACAAGGCAACAGACCCCCTTCTACAAAATTAAATATTATAGCTTAGTCCTTGATTGTCTTTTAGTAAAGTTAAGCTTATTAGAGTCTTGACTTCTAGTGGCACCTTCTTTGAAAAAATGAATCATTGAGTTGCCTTAATCCTCTTGTTCTTGCCCTCTAAAGTTGTGCCTTCTGTTAATCACTTGAATTCAAAGATAATAGATCCTTTGTCACAAGAATCAGTACTCCTACCACATCTTGGCTCCAATGTAATTCATTCTTAGCTTTTTGAAAACTAGACTTTATTAGCTTTTTTAAAAAATAAATCTAATTGCCTTCCAACTTATGAGCAATAAAAATAAGTTTTTTAAAATTAAACTACCAAACTATGAAGGTAGTATTCCATCCTTCAATAAATTGGAAGTTTCTTCCTTGTCCAAATTCCAAACTTTAAGATTTTTATGTTTAAAGAACCATGAAGAAAATTCCTCTCTTTATTTAAATTTTTAAAAATTGATTCTAAAAACTAAAAGAGAAAACTAAAAAGACCAAAGCTGCTTATAAAACCTAAGAAAAAATTGACATGGCTTTATCCATCAATAAAAAAAAAGATGTCCCAACCAAATGAGTCCATGAGACCTCTTATACTCTTGTCCTAAGATCTATGGGTGGCGGCCATATCTCCATCTTTGAACCCCAAGAAGTTCAAAGTATGATCCACGGCCCTCATTGATCCAAAGATCAAAATCTCAGATCAAGGCTGATGGCCATCAAAAGAGCTCTAGAAATATTTTTTTGGCAAAAAAAACTTCACCATTGTATTTAAAACACGCTTTTTAGTAAGATTGACTTCTCACATATCTTAATCCATAAGAATTTGTAATACTTATGAAGATTAAAAATATGACAATTTAGATTAAATTTAATTTATTCTTAAATTACTTCTAGATTACTTATGATATCCTTATTAATATAATTAGATTAAAAAAATATTATAATTAAAAATAAAAAAATAAAAAATTTAAATTAATAAAAAATAATTAATGATCTATTTATTATACTTATAGAATCCATGTTAGCTTTAGATGAGTTTCATCTAAATTTTAAAACTCATCCAACTTAGGATTTGAGTGTATATGTGGAAAAAACTCCTTGACTTGATATTCTTGTTAAGTCAAGTTTTACAAGTGTTTTAGGAAAGCTTGTGTTGCAAGGGTTTGCTTATAAGTCATTGAATAAAGCCTTATGATCTTCTACACACTTACATTCTTTGATTCTTTGTTGATGGAGTGAAAGACACTTGATTTATAGAAAGTGATGTAACTTTGAATCTTTGAAGGTGTGCTTGTTATTCATTCTTGTTTGGTTTTTTATTACATATTTGACATTGGTTGTAGCACTCAATATATTGTTTGTAATAATCTTTGTCTACACAACAACCTTTATAAATTCTGGTTTAAAAATTATTAGATCTTTATTTAGAGGATTTTTTTTAATAATTTTTTAAAGATGAGTTTGAAAAAAAAAAAAAAAAAAAAAAATCTAAATCAATTAAGCTAACTAAAATTTGTTGAATTCTTAATTCTAAGGTAGTAGCTAAGATTTTGTAGATATTATTTAATAGGTTTATAAGTCTATAGTTGCTAAGGATTTTTCTCTCTCAATTTAAACATTGGAGTGATGAATAATTTAACTACAACTTTAAAAAGAGTTTTTTTTTTTTTTTTTTTTTTTTTTTTTTTTTTAAATTTTTTTAAAATTTTTTTAATTATAAATATGATGATAGTCTTATATAATTATTTTGGATAATAAATTTAAAAAATTAAAGAATTATATACCAATGATATCTAGACTAGAAGCCTTATTCTTTATAAGATTTTTTTATTATTTTTTATAATTCTTTTAAAATGGGAGGCTTATCTAAAAAGATGTTAACTTAAGGATTAAGCATATTAGGATATTTTATTTAAGTAGTATTTAAGATGGATTCTAATTTTGGTTTATCGTCTTTTTTTCTTCTTTTTTTTTTTTCTTCTCTAAAATATTATCTTATTAGTATTAAAATTCTCTTTCAAATTTAAGGTTATAAAAATCAACATAAAATTTAATATAGATATTTTTGGATAATCTTATTTATTTATTTTTCTTTTCTATTGTTAACTAGATTTATTTTTTTGTAAATACTCTTGTAAAAAAATAGCTATATAAAATTTTAAAATTAAAAAAACTTTATTTTGGTCAACTTATAGATTTTTGTATTTTATGCCTATTTTTATCTAAATATTATATATTTAAATTTGTAGTATATTAACAAACTATGAATTATAATTAATTCTATTAATAAGTTGATAAATTGATGGTCTAAAAAATAAACATCATCTTAGATTAGATATTATATAATATTAGCTAAAAATAGATTATATTTATATATAAAAATCTATTTAATCTTTTTGATAATTTAATTTAATTTATTAATATTCTAAAAATATTTGACTATATTTTTAGAAGAAGGAAATCTATAATGTCAAGATAATATTTTAGACCTTTCTACATGGATTTTTTATTAATTGTAAATCTTTTGTTCTTTGTGAAAAAATTATCTTTTAATATTTTTATCAAATTCTAAAAATTAATTCTTCTTGAGTGATTTTTTGTAGCATAAATATTTTTTAAATTAAAAGAACTAATATAAATATTATTTATTATTATATATAATATTCTATTATTAAAAAAAGAATTTATCAAAAAATATAAATATTTATATAAAAAACTAATAAGAATATTTATTCTACCTTTATTAGCTCAATCTTCTATATGATTATATCTTAGGCCTCCTTCTATTATAAAAAATTCAATTCTTTTTAATAATATGCATTCTAAATTGCCTTGATATAATGTCACTAAATTTATATTCTTAGAGAAATATAATAATAAATGGCAATTAAAAGAAAATAATAAAAATTTTAAATTTAATAATTTTAAAATAATTTTTAACCTTCTAATATTATAAGATATAATATAAAGCTTTATTACAATCTAAATAAAGAGATGGATTAAAATCTAAAAAGATATTCAATCATTTGATAAGACAAGCATAGATTTTAAACTTTCATAGTGGTGTTGTACTACAATTGATTACAATATGTAAAAACCAATCAAAATATGTAATATGTTCATAAGTTTTAGTATGTATTAGAATGTTTAGTAAAATAATTTAAAGGAGTTGATATAAGAAACTTTGTTTTGATTTGCTTTTCCTAATTTGAATATGGCATTTAAATTATATAGAACTTAGTATCAAGGACATGAAATATAAAAGAACAAAATGTCAACTCACTCTTGTGTCACTCAAAAGAATAAAAAATCACTCAAAAATAAAATAATATTAAAACTAGAATGGCTATTGTCAAAGATAAGAAGACTAGAGATCCTTGAAACAAGACTAAGAACAAAAAAGACGGTGACAAGAGTGATGAAGGCTTTACTCTTGTCTCTATATATAATATCTACCTAAAAGCTATATGGCAACATTCTATAAGACCTCCAACACATGTCCAATTTGTAAGACACATGTCAAACTTCCAAGATAAGTTTCATATATGTGTGCCATATATTTAGCTTATTCTACAAGCCATCAATATGTGCAACACATGGCTAATTTTTTGGCTAAGTTTGTAACCTATCAATCACCTAAAAATATGCATATAGATAAAATTGTGTCTATAAAACTTCTAAAAAGCTTTTTTATAAGATATTAATAAATTAATCTATTTTTATTTATTTCTATTTATTCATATTATCTAAATAATTATTAGAATAAATCTTATGTTCATGATATTATCTATCCTTCAAGGGATGAGTTCCACAAAAAGTAGTGATTACATGTTAAAGAAGTTCAAGATACACTAAATTATATTTGTTACATATTTTGATCTTTGTTTTTTTTAAAGGTAATTAATAGGTCCTCTCAGCCATCAATAGTGTCTCATACCAAAGCAAGAGGACCACCCTAATATTTGATCATTGTTGAGATGTTTATAACTTTCTTCAAAGAAAACATTTAGAATACCATCAAGAAAAGTTCCTACTTCTAAAAATATTATCAAATAACAAGAGTCTCTTCCAAGGTTGTAATATCAAACATGTTATATTTTGCTATAAATTCAAAAAGAAACATGTTGTTCTTAAGGATTTTCATACCTATTCCATTATCTTGAAGATTGTAATAGTTGTAATGTCTTGTCTGATAATTTAGCAAATGATAACTCTTAAGCTAAATTTGCTGGTTGTTAATTTTTCATCTTCTTAGCACTAAAATTCAAAGAAATAACAAACAATGATATAAGATAGAATGAAATCTCCATTGAATCTACTTTATTTTATAGCAAAGATTTTTTTATCTCTTCATCTTAATTTTAATGAATATTATTGATGAAACGCATTGACTTTAGTTGATGCATTTGCTAGATTCTAAGATGGCTTCCATATGCATTCACTAATATTATATCCGTGCCAGTGTACAAGATACTCCAACCAATTTTGATGCCACTTCAAATCTAAGACCTCTTCCATCTCAAATTCTTTATTATTGCTTATTTCTATAGAAGATACTGGCATTTGTCTTCTTTCTTCTATATCCACTGTCTTATATAATTCAAATAAAGATATATAGAATATATGATGGATCTTCATAGATTTTGATAGATTTAATTAATAAGCAATTGGATTGACTTATTTACAAATCAGAAATAGACCAAGCTTCCAATAATCTAACTTGTCACAAGGACAAATAGTCTTGATATTACAACTGAGTAGCCATATCTTATCACTTAGGTGGAATTGAGATTGTTCTTTACGATAGACATCTACATTGGTCTTTTGTCGTTCTTGAGTTTTTTTTAATTGTATCTTTATTATTATATGTAGTTTTGATAATCAATTTGCCAAGTCTTCTGTTACAAGATTGTCAACTTTTGAATTGTCAAAAGTATCAAGTTGTGGATGATAATTGTAATTAGCAAAGAAAAGTGTTTATTGAATAGAAGAATGTATCAAATTATTGTAAGCAAACTTTGCCAATGGCAAAAGAGTTATCTAATTATCTTAATAATAATTGATAGTATATCTCAAACACTACTCTAAAACTTCATTTATTTATTTTATTTGTCCATCAATTTGAAGGTGAAAGATTAAAGATAGTTTTATATCCATCTTAAATATCTTGAAGAAGATTTTTTTAAATTTTGATACAAATTACCTCCTTCTATTTAATATAATATATTTTGGCAATCCATGATAGTAATAGATGTTATCAAAGAAGAGTTTAGTTATTTTTTTACTTGTGATAGATTTTATACATGATACAAAATATATCATTTTTGTGAAACAATCAATAATTATAAATATAGAATCATAAGAACTTGAAATTGATAGATCTGTGATAAAATCCATAGAGACATAAGACCATAGCTATTCTTGTATAAGTAAGGATTGGAAAAGTTTGTAAGATTGATGATGAGGAGTTTTTGATCTTAAACAAACATCACACGATTATACAAATTTTTTAATTGCTTTTTACATTTGAGGCCATTAAAAATCTCTTGATATTAGTTCCAAAGTCTTGTTGTATATAAAATGGCCTACTATAGAGAAGTTGTGTCGAGCTTCAAGAATATGTAGTTGTACTTCTCTTTTTAGAACATATAAATGTCCTTTAAAATAGAGTAGATTTTTCTTGAATTCAAACTTGAAAATAACATTGAACTTAGATGAATTATTATGAATATCATAAATAAGAGGATCTAAAGACATACTTGATTGGACTTTCTTGAAAAAAATTAAATCAACAATCAATATTGATTTTATTACTCAAAGATGAAATTGCTCTAGCTTCAAGAAGATTGTTCTTTATTGATCAAAAGTTACATTTTTTTTTTTTTTGGTACAAAATAAGAATATTTAGAAAGAGCATCAAACAAATCTTATTGTTTTCTTGGCCGATAAGTAATAATGAACTCAAATCTTAACAAAGACATGCTTCAACGAGCTTAGTGGCAATTTAAAATATGTGTTGACATGAAATACTTGAGGTTCTTGTGATCTATATACATGATAATTGGATTAAAAGCACCTTTTAGATAGTAACGTCATTCTTGAAAAAATCTACAATTACAAAAAATTCTTTGTTGTGGATTTAATAGTTAATCTTGGCTATTAAAAAAAAATTTAAATGAAAAGCTATTGGATAAAATTTGTCATCTATTCCCATTTATAATAATACTGCATCTAAGATAAAATCTATTGCATCTATTTCTATAAAAAAATGCTTTAGAAAAGTCGATGCAATAGAAAATTGGTGCAGAAGTAAAAGCTATCTTCAAAGCTTCAAATGATAATTCCAATTTTTTATTCTACTTGAGTTTTTTTTTATAAATTAAGCCTATTAATAGAATTTTAACTTGAAAAAAGTTCTTGATAAAAATTTGATAGTAATCGGCAAATTTCAAAAAATATTACACATCTATTATTGTTCTTGGAATTTTCTAGTCCATAATTGTCTAAAATTTCTTAAGATCTATCATTAGACCATCACTTGAAATAATATATCCTAAAAAATCAACTTGAATAGTGTAAAATATATATTTTTCTATCTTAGCATATAATACTATATTTCTAAACTTTTGTAAGAGACAACAAATATAAAATTCATATTCTTTTCTATTTTTAGAATAGATCAAAATATTGTCTAAATAACAAACAACAAAATTATTAAGAAACTCACAAAAAACATCATTTATAAGATGTTGAAATGTAATTATTGCATTCGTAAGTCCAAAAGACATGACATTATATTCAAAATGCCTATATCTAGTTCGAAATGCAGTCTTCCATTCATCACCTTCTTTGATGCGGACTAAGTTGTATGCTCCTTGAAGATCTATTTTTGTATAGATTTTTGCTTGATTGAGCTGACCAAGAAGTTTTAAAATCAAAGATAAAAGATACATATTTTTTATAGTAATCTTATTAAGTCCTCAATAATTTACACACATCCACAAAAATTTGTATTTTTTTTTTACAAATAAGATAGAAGCTCATGCTGGAGACTTTGAATGACATATGAAATTTTAATCTAAATTCTAATCAATATATTCCATCAATGCAGCCAACTCATTTTGTAATAAATTATAAATTGGTCTAAATGGTGGTTGAGTTCGTTCTTGAAGATCAATTGAATAATCATAAGATCAATGTTTTGGAAGAATATTTGTATTTTTTTTTTTTCAAAAATGTCTTGAAATCTTGATATTGGCTAGGAATACCACTTTTAGTCTTTTCAACATGAGATATGGATATGGCATATATAGTAAAAGATGATCATTTTTTTGTTGCATGTACAAAAGCTTTTGCACCTATGAATAAGTATTTGGATGTACTAGAATTATGTATACCTATTTGATTAACAATTTCTTAGATTAAATTATAAAAAAAATCAAAGTTACAAAAAATCCAATCTATTTGAGGATTATATTTTTTTATCACAATAATCCTAAAATAACTAGATTAGAAGGAGATTTAATGACATTAAATATTACTATGCTATTATGTCACTTAGCTGCTACATCTAAAGGAATAGTCTCATGGATAACATCTCTAGAAGACAACAAATGACCATGTATGACTTCTATGTGTATGAATTCAATTTTTTTGACTAGAGATATTTCTTGTTTTTTGACAAAGTCTTTGCCTATGAAATAAGTTGAGGCTCTTGAATCTAATAAGATAAAAACTTTGTGATTTTTAGATCCTAAAAATACATCTATTGTAAAACAAAGTGAAGGATTTGAAGATATAATAGAATCTTTATAAGGTATTGTATATGATTCCAACTGTACAATGTGTTGTTGTTGTCCGTCTCACTTACTCTACCAATACTGCCCAGAGTAAATCTATAAAGGGAGATTCGAACACAGGGAAAGACTATTTGCATTGAGTTAAACCGTTAGAGTCACACAACTAACTGCCTTCTGATTACACTAAAACATCCCAATTTGTTACAGTATCTCTTTTATACTATAAATAACTCTGTTAACAATAAAATATCGTAAACAATAATCCAATTGAAGTATTTACTACGTCTCTTCTTGTCCTTCTTTATAACAACAATATGTAATACTGCGATATCTCAAAACACAGCATAATTATCCTATACTCCAAATACAGGAATACTCCAAAATTGACTAACACTCCCAATAATTCACTTCGCATAATCCAAACTCCACGGACTTCTTCTCGTGGGTCACCCTTAATTCGATACTCAATATAGTATAGTTTCCTCACATTCATACTCATTCTTCATAAAACATCCCGATTCTCCACTTCCAGTTTTCCACTTATATTTCTCCACTGATATTTCAACATATCAGTACATCCTCAATCTTTCATTATAAATCAATTCTTTCCTTTATTGCTTCATTACAGAACTGCACTTTACAATATTCAGTACTTATCTAATATCCTTGTCTTAAAAATTAACAAGAGGTAGCACCAAGCTTATCCCGGCTCAGCACTATCACAGTCTGGCCCTTATTATTACTGTCCGAATCAATTTATACTTATCCCAATGGATATTAACCACTACACAATCGACGATAACCACTTTTTCTAACTCCCTTATCCATGTTGCCTTCTAAACTGGCCATTCATCGACTTCCTGCCTACTTTTAACCCTACAAACTATGTATTGTAAATCCTAAAATTCCTACCCATTCTACACAATGTCTATTGTATTTGGAGAAATTTATTTTCGAATACATTATCTTCTTTAACAACCATATTTTTCATTTTGTGATTTGATTACTTCTATAAATAATATTGAATAGTATGCTAAGCTTCTCCACAATATAAGTACAAATCCTCTTGATGATATTGTCATTGTCACGGATATAGAATATAGAATAAAAGTCTAAATAAGAAATTCAAGAAGAATTGGCAAGAATTAGATTAATCAGATGAGTACAAGAACAACACCAGAGAGGTGAGCTAGAGTTCCAAGAGATGTGTTGTCAAGACTGAAGAACTCTTCAGCTTCGACTCTAATATATACTCCTACCTAGGAAACTTCTCAAGTAACTTCTACCAACTAGGGAGCTTCTCAAAAAACTTCCACCAACTAGGAAGCTTTTCAAGCAACTTCTGTCAATTAGGAAGCTTCTCAAGCAACTTCCACCAACTAGGAAATTTTTCAAGTAACTTCTACCAATTAGGAAGCTTCCCAAGCAACTTCTATCTACTTGGAAGATGTTAGAAGATTCTAAAAGGTTCTAGAAAGTTCTAAGTACCTTCTAAAATATTCTAAAAGATTCTAACAAGTATGTCCTTGATATCACTCCCTCCTCTAGCTTCGAGGTCTCCAAGAAGCCATTTGAGACGTATACTCACAAACACAGGAAATCAAAGATTTGGCACATAGTCTCTATAATATATTCCAATTGTCGTTCATGAGACAAATGATTCATAGGTCTTTGTAGCCATCGCTAATGACCAACACCTTCGACTTGAGACCATGCCTAAATTTTTGTATCTTTATTGTGGAAGCGGCCTGAAAATATCGTTTCGCCACTACCTTCATGAACTGGTTCAGTTTCAAAGACAATCCCGAGTGACCTGCTACTTGATATTCTTCGACGTCTTCTTGATTTTTCTAATTCTTCATCTTAAGGTCGATGCCGTGAGCTACTCGATTGAGATGGCATCACTAATATAATATCTTTATTCTCACTAGCTATATCTAAATACACTTTGAGATTAGATATCTTGATATTACAAGAAAGCAAAACCCAACAAGTTATATTTCGATAAGATTTGGATCTTCTTTATATACATTCTTTTGAAGAAGGCTTCATCTTCATGTTTCATCAGTGGCCAACTTTTGATTTATCAAGATATCATCGATGAAATTCTTGTACCTTTTGCAATACATTTGTTACATTTTTTACTAGCTTCCAAGTCCGCTCGTTTACATCATAGCCACGTCAGTTAACTAAATACTCTAATTTCTCCCATCTTCATCGCAAATCAAGGACTTGTTCTACCTCATATTCCACATGATGTTTGGTTTTAGCATAAGGTGGTGGTGATTGTATCTGTTCTGGTAAAGTTGATTCGCTATAAGCTTCTAAAAGAGAAATATGAAAGACTGGATGTACCTTCATGGATGTGGATAATTTCAGCCAATAAGCCACAAAATTGATTTGCTCTTGAATGCACAATGGTCTCAACCTCCTATAATCCAACTTATTGCAAGATTGAGTGGTCTTGATGTTTCGTCGCAAGAGCGAAACCTTATTTGTAATTTGAAAAGCAGGAGAATCCTTCCAAAATTTATCTACAGCAGCTTTGTACGAGTCTTGAGCTACTTGTAACTGAAGCTTCAAGGTGGTTTGGATCTCTATTAAATGCTTTACAAGATCTTCAGCTGCTAGATTTTTATCTTTGGATTTACCCAACAAATCGAGTTTTCGATGATATCCGTAATTTGCAAAGAAAGGTATTTGTTGGATTGAGGCATGGATCGAATTATTGTACGCAAACTCTGCCAATGGTAGATATGTAGTCTAATCGTCTTGTTCATAGTTGATTATACATCATAGATATTGCTCCAAGATTTAATTGATTTGCTTTGTTTGACCATTGATTTGAGGATGGAAGGCAGAAGAGAATTTGATTTCTACCCTTAATATGTCGAAAAGGTACCTTTGATATAAATTGAGGCCTTCAATCCGAAATAATGTCATCTGATAAACCATGATACCGATATATATTGTCAATAAACAATCTTGTTGTTTCTTCACTAGAAGTTGTCTTCTTACATAGAACAAAATGTGCCATCTTTGTAAACCGATGTAAATAGTATCAAATATTACAGAAGGTGGCAAATCTGTGATAAAGCCCATAGATACTGAAGACCATGGTCGCTTTGGAATTGGCATAGGTTGTAAAAGCCTATAAGGGCGATGTCAAGGATTCTTTGATCTTGAACAAAGGTCACATGATAGCACAAAGTTCTTCACTACCTTCCACATTTGGAGCCACTAAAAGTCTCAAGAAATAAGCTCCATTATTTTGTTGAATCCAAAGTGACCTACGACCGGAAAGTCATATCGAGATTGAAGAATATGAAGTCAAATTAGTCCTTCCGAAATGTATAGTTGATCTTCAAAATATAATAATCCATCCTCAATCTTGAACTTATCTTTGTCAAAGCGCTGCTTTATATTCAAGACTAATGAATCCACAACTGATGCTCCACGGACTTATTCTAAAAAATCAGCATTAATTGGCATGATTATGAAGGTGGTGCGGAGGCAAAATTGTTCTAATTGTAGCAAAATTGTACACTGTTGATTAAATGCTGCATCTCCAATCTTTGGTGCTAGATATGATCTCCTCGATAATGCATCCAATAGTCCTTGCTATCTTCCTAGCTGATATGTGATGATGAAGTCGAATCGGGATAATGACATGTTCTACCGAGCTTGGCGACAATTCAAAACTTGAGCTATTGTGAAATATTCTAAATTCTTATGATCTGTATATATTATCACACCTCCTAGCGCAAAGTCAGAAGCATTTGTTTTCAAATAGAAGGTCTTTATAAAGTCGGAATGTACCAAGATAGGAGTTATCATAAATGCCAACTTTAACTCTTAAAAAGCCTCTTATGCTCAGATACTCTACTCGAGCTTGTCATTTGATGTCAACCACATTAATATGTGTTTCTCTAACTTAGCGTATAATCCCGCATCTCAAAATTTTTGTAACATCAACTTCATATGATCCTCATGTTCTTGAATATTCTTGGAATAGATCAAAATATCATCGAGGTAACAAACAACAAATTTGTCCAAATACTCTCGAAAAATATCATTCATCAAATGCTGAAATATAGCTGGTGCATTGGTCAATCCGAAAGGTATGACATTATATTCAAAATATCCATACCTTGTTCAAAATATTGTCTTCTATTCATCTCCCGTCTTTACTTGTACAAGATTGTAAGCTCCACAAAGATCTATTTTGGTATACATTTTGACTTCACCAAGTTGCTCTAAGAGTCTAGATATTAGTGGTAATGGATATGGATTCTTCACAGTGATCTTGTTGAAGCCTCGATAATCCACACACATTTGTAATGAGCCATCTTTCTTCTTGACAAAGATGATAGATACACATGTTGGAGATTTAGAATGCCAAATAAAGTTCTTCGTAAGATTCTCTTCAATATAATCCTTCAATGCTGAGAACTCGTCTTGTAATAAGTTATAAATTGGGCCAAATGGTGGTTGTGCTTCCTCTTGGAGATTTGTAGCACAATCATACGGTCGATGCTTTGGTAGCATGTCAGCATTCTTCTTCATAAAGACATCTTTGAATTCTTTATATTGCTCCAAAATAACCAAAGTCAGATTTGTATCTTCTTGAGCTGGCCTTGTAAAGATGATAAGAGGTGTATTATACTTGGTTTCTTTTATGAAGGCCCTCGCACCTATGAACAAGGGTTTGTTTTTAGACATTATCTTAGCACATTCCACCTTTAAAGATTTTGTTGGAAATGTCACTTTTCACAATCTCTAATCTATTAATAGATTATATTTATCAAGCAAGGATAGCTCCAAAATGACTGGACATGAAAAGATTTTGATAATATTAAACACAATGCTACTTTCATGATTTTTAAGACGTACCTTCAACGGTTTAGTTTTATGAGTAACATTGCCAGAAGACAAAAGTCGACTATCTATGACTTCTATATGGACACACTTTGGTTTCTTTACAAGAGAAAATTTATGAAGCTTGGCAAACTCTTCATTTAAAAAGCAAGCAGATGTTTCTGAGTCAAATAGAGCATCAATTTGCAGTTTTTGAATACCAAGAAATAAAAATACCGCAAAGCAATGAGAAGATTGAGTTGAGAGAAAGGGACCTTGATTAATTTGGGATGTTGAGATATCCAACCGCGCGATGTCATGGCAAAAGTCCGCTTTAGGTAGACGCAAGATCCCTCTTTATAATCAAGTTAGATCCAATATGCACAAACTTTCTTAAATTTTTCTTTTATAGTCACAAAACCATGTGTATAATAAATCAACAAATTAGAAGCTTAAAAATTTATAAATCAAAATCTAGCCATTTAAATAAGTTCAAAATTTGGAAGCATAGAGTTCACTTCTTTAGTCATGTTCACAAAAATTCTCAACTGTGAATTCATTACCGATCACTAGATACCATCAAATATATTAGCAAGTAATTTTATAAGTAAAAACCAAACTAGAAACTTGAAAATTCATAATTTAAGATCAAACTATTCAAATAAGCTCAAAATTTGGGAAAACATAATTCATACCTTTGATCTTTGTCACATAAATTTTGAGCTATGAATTCATTGCCGATCGTTAGATATCATTGAATCCTTGGCAGATACTTTTGACAGATGTCGTCGATGAAATACATTGACTTTTATTGGTGCATTTGCTAGATTCTTGGATGGCTTCTTTGTGTATTTACTAATATCCTATCCGCACCAATGCACAAGATATTCTAGTCAATTTTGATGCCACCTTGAATCTAAAATCTCTTCAACCTCAAGTTCTTAATCATTGTCTATTTCTATAGGAGGCAGTGGCATTTGTCTTCTTCCTTGTATATCCACTATCTTGTATGGCTCGAGTACTGATACGTGGAATACATGATGGATCTTCATAGACTCCTATAGATGCAATCGATATGCAACTAGATTGATTTATTTAGAAATAGGAAAAGGTCCAACTTATCACAAAGATAAGTAGTCTTGATATTACGATGAAGTAATCATACCTTCTCTCCCACATTCAATTGTAGTTGTTTCTTGCGATACGCATGTGCATTTATTTTTTGTCGTTCTTGAGCTTCTTTTAATTGCACTTTCATTATTGCATATAGCTCTAACAAATGATTTGCCAAATCTTTTGTTGCTGGATTATCAACTTTTGAAAAATCAAAAGTATCAAGTTGTGGGTAGTAATCATAATTGGCAAAGAAAGGTGTTTGTTGCGTAGAAGAATATATCGTATTATTATAAGCAAAATCTACTAATGGCAGAAAAGCTATCCAATCATCTTGTTGGTAGTTGATAGTACACCTTAAATACTATTCCAAGACTTGATTCATGCGCTCTATTTGTCCGTCAATTTGAGGATGAAAAACTGAAGATAATTTTGTGTCCACTTTTAAGATCTTGAAAAGGATTCTCCAAAATCTTAACACAAATTGAGTTCTCTTATCCGATATAATATCTTTAGATAATCCATGATAGCGATAGATATTATCAATGAAAAGCTTAGCTGTTTCTTCACTTGTGATAGATTTTGTGCATGGCACTAAATATGTCATCTTGGTGAATCCATCTACTATCACAAATATAGAGTCATAAGATCTTGAGCTTGGAAGATCTGTGATGAAATCCATAGAAATAGAAGACCATGGTTGTTCTAAAATAGATAATGGCTAAAGAAGTCCAAAAGGTCAATGACAAGGAATCTTTGATCTTGAGCAAATATTACATGATTGTACAAAGTCTTTGACTGCCTTCCACATTTGAAGCCACCAAAATTCTCTTAATATAATTTTCAAAGTCTTGTTGTATCCAAAATATCCTGCTGCTGGAAAATCATGACATGCTTGAAGAACACGTAAACGTGCTTCTCCTTTTGGAACATATAGGCGTCTTTTGAAATATAGTAGGTTATTTTTGGATTCGAATTTAGAAGAATTATGAGTCTTAGAAGAATTATTCTTGATATCATGAACAAGAGGGTCTGAGGACATACTTGATTGAATTTTCTTGAAAAAAGTTGAATCAATAGTCAATGTTGATTTCATTGCTCAAAGATGAAATTGCTCCGGTTTCAAGAAGACCATTCTTTGTTGCTCAAAAGCTGCATCTCCTTCTTTTGGTACAAAATAAGAACATCTAGAAAAAGCATCAAATAAATCTTATTGTTTTCCTAGCCGATAAGTAATAATGAACTCAAATCTTGACAAAGACATAGTTCAACGAGCTTGACAACAATTCAATATGCATACCGACATAAAATACTCAAGGTTCTTGTGATCCGTATACACGGTGATTGGATTGGAAGCGCCTTCTAGATAATGATGCCATTCTTAAAAGGAATCCACGATTGCAAGAAGTTCTTTGTCGTGGATCTCATAATTGATCTTGGTTAATGAGAATTTTCTTGAATGAAAAGCTACTAGATGAATTTTGTCATCTATTCCCATTTGTAACAAAATCGCACCCAAGGCAAAGTTTGATGCGTCTGTTTCCATGAAAAATGCCTTGGAAAAATCAACACGATGCAAGATTGGTGCAAAAATAAACAATGTCTTCAGAGCTTTAAATACTGCTTCCGCTTCTTGATTCCATTAGAATTTGTCTTTACAAGTCAAATGTGTAAGTGGAGCTGCAACTTATAAGAAATCTTTGATGAAGATCCGATAATAATTGGCAAATCTCAAAAAACATTGGACATCTCTTACCGTCTTTGAAATCTTCCAATTCATAATTGTCTAGACTTTCTTAGGATCCATCATGAGACCATCATTTGAAATGATGTATCCTAAGAAATCAACTTAAGTAATGTGAAATACACACTTTTCCATCTTGGCGTACAATCCCGCATCTCTAACTTTTAGTAATACTTGACGAACATGTACTTCATGTTCTTCTATATTCTTAGAATAGATCAAAATATCGTCTAGGTAGCAGACGACAAAATTATCTAAAAACTCATGAAAAACATCATTCATGAGATGTTGAAAAGCAGCTGATGCATTTGTAAGTCCAAAAGATATGACATTATATTCAAAATAATCGTACTTGGTTCAAAACGCAATTTTCCATTCATCTCTTTTTTTGATGCATACTAGATTATATGCTCCTCTTAGATCTATTTTTGTGTAGATCTTAGCTTGATTTAATTGATCAAAGAGTCCTGATATCAAAGGTAATGGATATCTATTCTTGATTGTGATCTTGTTGAGTCTCCAATAGTCAACACACATTTGCAATGATCCATCTTTTTTCTTTACAAATAGAATTGGAGCTCCTGTTGGAGATTTAGAATGACGTATGAAATTCTTGGGCAAATTTTCATCAATATATGCCTTGAGTTCAGCCAACTCATCTTGTGATAAATTGTAGATTGGTCCAAATGGTGGCTGAGTTCTTTCCTTGAGGTCGATTGAACAATCATATGGAGGATGCTCTGGAAGAATATTTGTATTTTTTTTTTCAAAAACATCTTGATAATCTAGATATTGGCTTAGAATGCCACTTAAAGTCTTTCCACCATTAGAAATGGGTGTGGCATAAATAGCAAAAGTTGATCCTTTTTTGCTACATGTATAAAAGCTTTTGCACCTATAAATATGGATTTTACTATACTAGACTTATAACTTTTTACTTAGTTGGTAAGATGTTTAATAACGTCTTGAGAAAAGTCAAGTCTACGAGAATTCCAATCTATTTGAGGGTTATATTTTTTTAGCCATGTTAAACCTAAAATAACTGGATTAGATAGAGATTTAATTATATGAAAGGTTACGTAGCTATTATGACGATCTATTAATATTTTTATAGAACGAGTTTCATGAGTGACATCTCCAAAAGACAATGGATGACCATTTATGACTTCTATATGTACGAGTTTAGTTTTTTGTACTAAAGATATTTTACAATTCTTAACAAATTGTTCATCTAAAAAGCATACTGAGGCTCCTGAATCTAATAAGGTAGAGGCTTTGTAGTTATTTGGTCCTTAATATACATCTATTATAAAACGAGAGGGTTCTGAAGAGAGAATAGGACCTTCACTAGGAATTGTATAAGGTTCGAGTTGTACGGTTCCTATTATAGCTGGACAAATTCATTTTCTAACATGTTGTCTTCTTTCACAACCGTACTCCTCATTTTGTAGTTGTGTCATTTCTTCGGACAATGTTGAGTAGTGTGCTTAGGTTTTCCATAATATAAACATAATCTTCCATGACCACACCAAATCTTTTCTTGTTCGGTAAGAGGTTTAAAACGTACCACATCATCTTGCATGTCTTCTACTTCCAAATGTATGTTTTGTGAGGACATTGATGTTGCCATTGAATAATAATGTTGAAGCTACTTTGTACGACTCTCAGATCAAAATTCAAAAAGTCGATTGTCACACTTCATAACAGAATCAATTGCTTGACTCAATGTTTGAGGATTGGATAAATTGAGCATTAATTTTTTTACCTCATATTGTAATCCATAGAGAAATTGGCTGATGAGTGCAGCATCATTCCACTTGATATCAGTTGCTAGTTGTCCAAATTGTGAAGCATATAACATCACTTATTGATAGTCTTAACGTTGTCGTGGCAAAAGTCCACTTTGGATAGACTCAAGGTCCTTCTTTACAATCAAGTTGGATCCAATATGTACAAACTTTCTTAAATTTCTCTTTTATAGTCACAAAACCATGTGTATAATAAATCAACAAATTAGAAGCTTAAAATTTTATAAATCAAAATCCAGCCGTTTAAATAAGTTCTAACTTTGTAAGCATAGAGTTCACTTCTTTAGTCATGTTCACAAAAATTCTCAACCGTGAATTTATTACCAACCACCAGATATCATCAAATATATTAGCAAATAATTTTATAAGTAAAAAATAAGCCAGAAACTTGAAAATTCATAATTTGAGATCTAGCCATTCAAATAAGCTCAAATTTTTAGAAATACATAATTCATACCTTTGATCTTTGTCACATAAATTTTAAGCTATGAATTCATTGCCGATCGTTAGATATCACCAAATCCTTGGCAGATACTTTTGAAAGTCAAATCTCAACCAAAAACTTGAAAATTCAAAATTTAAGATCCAGCCGTTCAGATAAGCTCAAATTTTGGGAAAACATGACTCATTCTTTTGATCTTTGTCATATAAACTTTGAGCTATGAATTCATTGCCAATCATTAGATATCACCAAATCTTTGGCAGGTACTTTTGAAAGTCAAAATCCTAGACACCTTAGAATAAATTTGCCATTACTCTCTAATCAAAGTCTCAATTGATATGAGATTTTAGACATAGATTCTTTATAATATAAGTGATATGTACATCAAAAATGAGCTTCAAATTCATCTTAAAACTCAAGTTCTAGCTTAAAGCAAACCCTTCTATTTATGTAACTTCTTCAAAATCCTAGTTTAGTTTGCTAGTTTTAACTAGCCATAACTCACTCAATCTAGAATCATTTCTATCGATTCTTAGACATAAAATATATAGCTTGAAGTCTAGTTTCTAACCCAACTTCTTGATTTTTTGCTAGTATCTTAAAACTCTTAATATTAGTAGTCTAAGTTCAAACAAGCATATCTCTCTCATCTAAGTTCCGAATCATGCGCTTCTACCACCTTAATTCATGCCAAGAAGAAGCTCTCTTTTAATACTCCCTTGGATTTGCAAAAAAAACCTTGTCTTCTTTTCTTCCGAGCTCGTCAAAGAAGTTGCTGCCAAGGTCTTTAAAGTCCAAGTCAACAATTAATAGTTTAAAGTTATAAAAACCCCAAATCTAATCCTCCAAGTCAGCACTATTAATGGTAGCCGACTATTGACATCCAAATCTCTATTTATCTTTAGTAAAATTCTAAATTCAACTTCAAAGTCAAAACTCCTTATATCTACAAATATAATCTTGAATCTATCAAAATCTAAGATTGGAAAAAAGATAAAAGAAATAAAAGAAGTTTTCAAGGCTAAATCAAAGTTAAAGTTAAGATTAAAGATAAAGTAAAATTTTAGCCAAAGAAAAGGAAAGAAAGTGAGAAATTTTTCCTAAACTATATAAAAACTTAGATTGATAAGAAGAAAGAAAGAACTTAATAAAATTTTAAAGAAAAGATAGTTAACTTAGGTTTCTATATATGGATATATTTACTTCACGACATCCACCCCCTCCAAACCTGCACATCCTCCGGCATGTGCCAACATTCACCTTTCATCCTATTCGTCTTAATCTTGAATTTCTTTATCTTCTTGGTTCCATTGTTTGTCAGACACGTATATTTCAAAGTCTTCAGGTAGACAATTATTATTTCTTCTTTGGAAAGCTTTCACTCATTTTCTTGCTATTGGAATTCGGATGGATGTTCCATCTAATTTTTGAAGTGAATAAGTTCCATTCTCATGTGCAATTATAACAATATAATTGTTTTGTTTTCTAATCTTGCTTTCAAACCATCTTCAAGAAAACTTTCTTTGCGTACTATATTGGTGGTCCAAAGTATTGTCATAAACCACTACCCAATCACCTTCCAAGATTGGTTTCAAACGCAATTGATGAGTTCGATCAAATCTTGTTTTGTTTTCCAATCTTGCTACTTTCAACTTATCTAGTGCCAATTGGTGGTCTTCTGATAGTCTCTTAATTTGTTGGATCCGGAGTTCCAAAAGTCTTTCACGAGATATGCCATCTTTTCAAGATAAAAATAACCACATAGGCATAGATTCTTCTGCTGGCATAATGGGCTTTTGACCTAACATTAATTCAACTGGCATGTATCTTGTTACCGTATTATGGGTGGTTCTATCGGCCCATAAAATAAATGGTAGTAGCCTTGGCCATTCCTTTGAATTGCTTTTACAAGCTTTAACTAATGCATGTATGATTGGTGGGTGGCCTCTTTCACTCTTCCCATTTGCTTCTCGATTATATGCAGTGGTTAATTTTAGCTTCACTCCATATCTTTCAAAAAAGCTTCTAGCTTCAACAGCATCTAATTCCTCTCTGTCAGTCCTCATTCCTCCAATACATCCATAGCGACTAAAAATATCCTCAAGGATAAATCGACATATTCCAGTTGTTTTTTGGTTTTTAAAGCTCTGCTTTCAACATAGTTTAATAACTCTTCTTGTGCCAGAACTAAATATTTCATATTCCATAATCCAACTGGCATAACTACCAAATCAATTATCCACTGGAAGTGAATGGAAAGACGATAAGTTGGGTGAAGTTCATCATAATATCTGATTTTGGATTGAAGTTGGCATTCAAGGCACGATCCCACAAAATTCTCTACATCTTTATAAAGACTCTTCTACCAATACCACTCCTTAATCTTTATATATGTAGCCCAAACTCCTCGATGCCCAGCCCAATGTGAATCATAAAATTCTTTTAAAATTTGAGCTTTGGTGCATGCATTTCCAACTACCCGCAACGGCATTCCATCCTTTTTTTTTGGTTTTTTCCAAAGAAGTCCATCCCGTAGAAAATATCCATATGAATATTGTCTGATTTCTTTAAAAAACTTATTTGGCCAATCTTGTAATTTTCTAAGGGTGCTCAAATAAATGCCAATGTCTTTCAATCTTCCTTCATATGATTTTGCCTTAAAAGGTAGAACTTCTTCCATTCTCTCATTATTTGTTGAAAATACATAATCTAAATCTTTATTGTAGCTATCTTCATTCTCTTCTTCAGCAATCATTTCTTCTCTATCCATATATCTAGCCCTTGATAGCATATCTGCTACTATATTTTTTTTGCCTTTAATGTGAATCAAAATTGGATTTAGAGATTTAATGTAGGCTATCCATCTTAGCATGGCAATATCAGGAGTTGAGCAGTTAGATATCATATCGAGCAAAGGTAAACAATCAATCTCTAATAACACATTTGCTCCAATTAAATAATTTCTTTCTGCTTTCAATGCTGTAATTGCACCCCACAACTCTCTTTTCACTTGTGGATATGCCCTCTGGCGCTTTGTCAAGATTCTTGCTGTATATCTAATAGCAAATTGATTCTTGCTGACATCTTTTTGTCTAACAACTCAACCTAAGGCAATAGAGCTAGTATCCACTGTTACTATCACAGGTCTATCATTCTCATAATTCACTTGTCTTAGAGCTGGTGGAGATCTTAAAATCTCTTTTAAATCTTTTATAGCCTTATCTTGCTCCATGCTCCATGTAAACTTATTTTCTTTTCTTAAAAGTTTGTATAAAGGCTCTACTACATGAGCAAAATGAGGTATCCAAATTTGATAGAAAACACATGCTGCAAGAAATCTTCTCACCTCAGTGATATTGTTGCAGGCTTTCATTTGTGAAATAATATCTACTTTATCTGGATTTGATTTTCTTCCATATCTTCCACACAAATGGCCTACAACTATAATTTCTTCAACTCCAAATTTGGATTTATCAATGGATAGAGTTAAGTTCACCTCCTCCAATCTTTTCAAAATCCTCTCTACATCCTTAATATGTTGTTTTACAAATGTTTTGCAGCCATCCGCTTCTATAGTCACATCTTTTATTTCTTCTCTACAACCTTTGATTGGAATATTGTCCACAAATGGTATAGTCTTTTCTGGTACAAATTCTTTTAGGATTCGATTCATTGCATTCTGCATATGTGCCATTGAGTTGGTAGCACCTTGAGGTAATGTACACATCCAAACCAGACCTAAAGGAGTCTTCATTGTAGTTAAATCCCTGCTCTCTATTGCCAATTGAAACTGATCATAGCCTGAATACAAATCTCTAATTGAATAAATGGCATGGCCTGCAAAAGCCTCAGCCACTTCATCTACAATTGGACTAGAACCTTTATTTCTAATAGTAACTCGGTTAGCAGGTTACATATCTTGAATAAACCTTAATACCCCTGTTTTCTTTGGCATCATGAATCAACGATTAGAATATAGCGTATAGAAGGTTCAAAGATTCCCATTTCTATTTTTTCCTTGAGCAACTCAATTAATTTTGAGAGTTGAGCTCTTGGAACCGGAATGGATTTTAAGTCCTATGGTATATATGGAACTGTAAAGATCACCATTGGTACCACTATGTTTGGATGGACACATCTTATTTCATTAGATTTTGATGCAAAAGACTTTTCATGTTTAGAAAGCATATTCAAAAAAAGGTTTCTTTCAAGATCAGTCAAGAACTCACCCCCTCCAATCTTCAATTTCTTGAGTGTTTCTTCCGTAAACCGATGTCCGATCCCTTCTAGATTCCTTAGCCTTGGTTCCATTTCAGCTTGTTTTACATGATCTTTGGAATCTTCAAGCAATTGTGTTGCCACAGGCTTAATTTTCTTTGCCACTGACTTGTACTTTGTATTCACTTGTGCTTCAATTCCAAATATGCAATTGTTAGCTTCTTTAGTAGGATTTTTAACAAATTATTTTATTTCTTCATAAAAAGCTAAATCATGAATTTCCACCTCAATATCATTGTTGTCTCTTGTATCCATTCCTTCATTTAAAGCTTTTAACTATTGCAGAATATTTTTTACAAATCCTGTTTCTACCACCATCCCTGGAATAGCCTCATCTTCTAAAAGCACTCTTTTCATCTTTAGATTTTTTTTAATTTTTCTTAATTAGTTCTATATTTAGAGTCTAATATATCAATACCTTGAAAACTTGAAATACCACATTTAGTCAAATCCAAAATTCGACAATCATTCTTCTGTACATTGGAGAATATAGTTGTAAACAACATACCTGCACCCGTGGATCCCCATGCTACACGTGTGCCTCTTAGAAATCCTGGAAAGTCTCTTGAGTGTCTAGAGGTACTTCTCATAGTTGATCTCGATGTCTTTCATGCTCTGGCTTCACTATGAGAAATTGCACTGAATTTCTTCCATCACAACTCCAAATTCTAGCATAATGTGATCCATCGTCTAATACCTTAGTTTCCATTCTTGAAGTTGTTATATATGGTTGCCCAAGTATAATTGGATACGTACTTCGGACTTCCACAAAGAAATTTTGATCCACCTCCACATTTCCAATTTTTGTTTTAACTGCTGGGCATGCACCATAAAGACCCCCTCTTTTGTTGTTTGTCGCCTTCAATACCCATCCATAGTTGGTATCTATAGGCCATTTTTCTTTTTCATAAACGACCTTTGATATTGTATTAATTTCAGATCCATGATCCACAAGAGCATATATTGCTTCTTCTAAATTTCCATGTTTAACTTGGATTTCTGTTGTAGCCCTTGTTCAGTATGGATGAGCATATATTGTTCTTTTTTTATTCACACTTCCCTCATTTGTAGCCGATAAACATGCGTGCATTCTTGCCTCATCATTTTCTCTCACTTTGTTTTCTTTTGTTGCAAGATTAATTTGTTATTCAATCTCACAATCATCTTCAATTCTTGATTTCTTAATTCCTTTATTTTTGATAACAATCTTTTCTAGTAACGTTTGAAGTTTAGGAGAAAATATGCTTAATACCTCCATTTCTAAATCCTCATCCAAATCATCATTTAGGCTTTGCTCTTAAATATCATAAGTATCATTTGTAAGTTCTTCATTGCAACCTTCTTTGGACCCAGAATCACATATTGTGGAGAATACATGAGCAATCTCATCACCTTCTTCTTCAATTATGCAAGTATCAATTGTACTAGCCATGACTGTTTTGCTTGTCATTTGATGTTTTCTTTTTATTACGTCAATTATGAGTTCATAAAAATCTTTCTTTGCTATTTCCAAGGCTTCTCTCAATGTGAATTCAATCTTAGCATCAAGAATTCTCTCTTCCAAAATTCCTTTCATATCTATTGATGTTTCTATATCAGAACAAAGTTTATAAGTAGGGCCTTTAACCTTACCTCGTCCCGCTTCTTCTTTTTCCTTTCCCTTGCTTGCTTCCATTCTCTCCTCTCATTTGTCCTTAGGCAATAATGTATCTTTCGAGTTTGAAGTTGAAGGTATAGACCCTGATGGACGGTTGGTACCTTAAACAAAATCCTCCTTTTTTTTCTCACCTTCATTACTTTTGTGAGTCTGCCTTTTATTTATAAGCTCTCCTTCTTTTTCTTCTTCTGCATTTCTTCCTCTCTTCACCTCTACCAAAATATTTTGGTTGCCATCCTTCTCTTTGTTTCTATCTAGAAAAGCTTTGATGCTTGTAGTGTCAACATGATCATCCCACCCAGTTCTTTGTCTCATAGCTTAGGTCCCTCGTATCATAACCTCACGTGTTGCATGAAATGGAATTTCAATATTATTTTGCCATGCAACAATTTGATAAGAATTGACATTGCTTGAATCTTAGGATTTAGCTCTTTTTATCCAATCCTCCATCACCTTCTTCATTCCTCCTTTATCAAAATTAGTATTCAATAGAGAATCTGTAGCTGCATCTCTAATTCGTCCTTCTTTGAAAATGATTTTTCCATCCTTTAAAGCTCCGGCATATTCTGTGCAATTATTTCGGCTATGATTAGTGTCATCATACCAAATGCACCTCATTATATAATTTTTTTTTCCTTCTAGTGGCTGTGCAGAACCACTGTTTTGACCCTTCTTCAACTCACTCATTTCCACCCTTAATCCTTTTATACCTTTGATTAATTCCTCAAGAGTACCTTCATCTATTATTTTGCTCTTTCTAACAACTGTAGATGGAGTGGATTGCACCGATGGTGTATTTTGAATTGAAGAAGTGATTGGCTCTTTCGAGATGCCTATTGGAATGGCTTCTGCATATGCCCCCATTCTCCTAGATCTCACCCTTTGTTGTTTGGCTAGTAAAATGATGGATTCTTCTACTCTTCTCCAATCTGTGGTGAAGCCACCTTCTGCATCCTTGTCTCCCAAAAGTATAAGCAATCTATCTTCTAAAGCTTCATCAGCTGCTTGTAAAAATAGATCAACCTTTTGACCATCCAAGAACATTCGATCTGACACAAAAAGTTGGCCATATTTCTTTTCAAATGCTCTGAGTAATTCATTTGGTGCCATCATCTTTCCTGGGCGTTGTTCCATCCAATCTAGGAAAAATCGCTTAGTCATCCTGTCAGTGTTTTCATCAAAGAACTCATTTCTTATCTGTTCTTCGAACCTCACCCATGTGATTGCATTAGCAGTTGTTCTTATATGACGCACTCTATCTCAAATCTCTCGTACCACAGCCAAATCAAAAGTCTCTTACATTCTAGCTTGTCGAACTTGATGGATCTCCATTTCACAAACATAGGCTTTAAGAAATTTAGTGACATCTTTGCCATCAAACCGGCCTACCTTGTCAATGATTCCTCGAAGTACCTTTGTAGCTCCATGTCCATCCAAATTAGATCGTTGTTGCTCTACCAACATGGTGACCGCCCTCAGAAGATCCATGGCTCCAACCGTTCCTTGTCCTTCTTGTAAATTTGTCCCTAAATTTGTATCTTCCATGATTCTTAACCCAACTAATTGCCCCTAAAGCAGCTCTTAAAGGAAGCACCAATATGTCATGGTAAAAGTCCGCTTCACGTAGACGCAAGGTCCTTCTTTACAATCAAGTTGGATCCAATATGCACAAACTTTCTTAAATTTTTCTTTTATAGTCACAAAACCATATGTATAATAAATCAACAAACTAGAAGCTTAAAAATTTATAAATCAAAATCCAGCCATTTATATAACTTCAAATTTTGGAAGCATAGAGTTCACTTCTTTAGTCATCTTCACAAAAATTCTCAATTGTGAATTTATTACCGATCACCAAATATCATCAAATATATTAGCAAGTAATTTTATAAGTAAAAACCAAATTAGAAACTTGAAAATTCATAATTTAAGATCAAACTATTCAAATAAGCTCAAAATTTGGAAAAACATGACTCATACCTTTGATCTTTGTCACATAAATTTTGAGCCGTGAATTCATTGCTGATCGTTAGATATCACCAAATCCTTGGCAGACACTTTTAGAAGTCAAATCTCAACTACAAACTTGAAAATTCGTAATTTAAGATCCAACTATTCAAATAAGCTCAAAATTTTGGAAAACATAACTCATACTTTTGATCTTCATCACATTAACTTTGAGCTATGAATTCATTGCCAATCGTTAGATATCACCAAATCCTTGGCAGGTGCTTTTGAAAGTTAAAATCCTAGACACTTGAGAATAAATTTGCCATTACTCCCTAATCAAAGTTTCAATTGATATGAGATTTTAGACATAGACTCTTTATAATATAAGTGATATGTACATCAAAAATGAGCTTCAAATTCATCTTGAAACTCAAGTTCTAGCTTAAAGCAAACCCTTCTATTTATCTAACTTCTTCAAAATCCTAGTTTAGTTTGCTGGGTTTAACTAGCCATAATTCACTCATTCTAAACTCATTTCTATCAATTCTTGGACGTAAAATGTAAAGCTTAAAGTCTAGTTTCTAATCCATTTTCTTGATTTCTTGCTTGTATCTTAAAACTTCTAATATACCCTGAAAAATGATAGTAGGTGTCATATTAGTAGTCTAAGTTCAAACAAGCATATCTCTCTCATCTAAGCTTCGAATCATGCGTTTCTACCACCTAATCTCATGCCAAGAAGAAGTTCTCTCTGAATACCTCTCTGGATTTGCCAAAAAACCGCGTCTTCTTCTCCTTTGAGCTCGTCAAAGAAGTCGCAGCCAAGGTCTTCAAAGTCCAAGTCAACAATTAATAGTTTAAAGTTATAAAAAACCCCAAATCTAATCCTCCAAGTCAGCACTATTAATGGTAGCTAACTATTGACATCCAAATCTACTATTTATCCTTGGTAAAATCCTAAATTCAACCTCAAAGTTAAAACTCCTTATATCTACAAATATAACCCTGAATCTATTAAAATCTAAGATTGAAAAAAAGATAAAAGAAATAAAAGAAAGTTTCAAGGCTAAATCAAAGTTAAAGTTAAGATTAAAGATAAGGTAAAATTTTAACCAAAGAAAAAGAAAGAAAGTGAAAAAAATTTCTTAAACTATATAAAAACTTAGATTGGTAAGAAGAAAGAAAGAATTTAATAAAATTTTGAAGAAAAGATAGTTAACTTAGGTTTCTATATATGGATGTATTTACTTCACGACAGCGTGATTCCTCCGTCAGATAACGTTTGGATTGTAGAGCTGTTATTAGCTTGATTTGATTGACGAAACCTCGAAACTTGGAGCATGTGCCATCAAACTTGTCTGGAAGGCTAATTCGAGGCTCCTTTCATTGTGGAAGCAATGGTTCTCGTTGAACCACAAGTAAAGTTGCTTCATCTCGTGCTGAAGCTCGAGGCTGATGAAGCCCAAATTGTGCTATTCCGGATGCTCCATCATTATGAAGTCTTGCAAAGATTCCTTCCATCACTATAGTTCTCCGTGATAACGTAGCAAGAGCATTCATAATGGCATCCATCTTGGACTCCAAACTTTCACTCATATTAATGTCTTGACCTCCAACCATTCTAAGAGAAAAGAAGTAATTGTTTCTATAAGGAGGAAATATTGGTTTAGAAGAGGGTACTCTGCATCCTCTAAAACGCCGTAAGACCTTCAAGGAGAAGGATTATTTCCTTCGTCAAGAAGAATAAGATTCCAATATTATGATGGACAAGACATCAATTTAGAAGAGGTTAATCCACAATCTCTAAAACACTAGTGAACCTTCAAGAAGAGGGGTAATCCACACTCCAACAAGAAGGAACTAGCTCTGATATCTTAGATGAGAGTAGTCTCGACAAACTATCACGGATACAAAATATAGACTAGAAGTCTAAACAAGAAGTTTAAGAAGAACTGGTAGGAACTGGATTAATGTCACGGATACAAAATATAGACTTGAAGTCTAAACAAGAAGTTCAAGAAGAACTGGTAGGAATTGGATTAATCAAATGAGTATAGAAATAACACCAGAGAAGTGAGTTAGAGCTCCAAGAGATGTGTTGTTGAGACTGAAGAACTCTTCAGCCTCGACTCCAATATATTTTCCTACCTAAGAAGCTTCTCAAGCAGCTTCCACCAACTAGGGAGCTTTTCAAGCAATGTCTATCAATTAGGAAGATGTTGGAAGGCTTTGGAAGATTCTAGAGAGTTCTAGGAATCTTCTAGAATATTCTAGAAGATTTTGATAAGTATGTCCTTGACAATTCAAGAGCCTCAACTTATTTCATAGGCAAAGACTTTGTCAAAAAATAAGAAATATCTCTAGTCAAAAAAATTGAATTCATACACATAGAAGTCATACATAGTCATTTGTTGTCTTCTAGAGATGTTATCCATGAGACTATTCCTTTAGATGTAGCAGCTAAGTGACATAGTAGTGTAGTAATATTTAATGTCATTAGATCTCCTTCCAATCTAGTTATTTTAGGATTATTGTGATAAAAAAATATAATCCTCAAATAGATTGGATTTTTTGTAACTTTGATTTTTTTTATAATTTAATCTAAAAAATTGTTAATCAAATAGGTATACATAATTCTAGTACATCCAAATACTTATTCATAGGTGCAAAAGCTTTTGTACATGCAACAAAAAAATGATCATCTTTTACTATATATGCCATATCCATTTCTCATGTTGAAAAGACTAAAAGTGGTATTCCTAGCCAATATCAAGATTTTCAAGATATTTTTGAAAAAAAAAATACAAATATTCTTCCAAAGCATTGATCTTATGGTTATTCAATTGATCTTAAAGAAGGAACTCAACCACCATTTGGACCAATTTATAATTTATTACAAAATGAGTTGGCTGCATTGATGGAATATATTGATTAGCCAATATCAAGATTTTATCTTGGCATACAATATTTTGATCTATTCTAAAAATAGAAAAGAATATGAACTTCTTATTTATTATATGTTACAAAAATTTAGAGATGTAAGATTATATGCTAAGATAAAAAATAAAAAAATATATATATTTCACACTACTCAAATTAATTTTTTAGAATATATCATTTTGAATGATGGTCTTAAGATAGATATTAAGAAAGTCTAGATAATCATAAGATCAATAGAATAATCATAAGATCAATTTTTTTTTAAAAAAATAAGAGATGTGTAATATTTTTTAGAATTTATTAATTACTATCAAATTTACATTAAGAATTTTTTTCAAGTTGTTGTTCCACTTATACGCTTAACTTCTAAGGACAAATTTGAATGGAGTAAAGAAACAAAAGCACCATTTGAAGCTTTGAAGATAATTTTTACTTTTGCACCAATCTTGTATTCTATCAACTTTTTCAAGGCATTTTTTATGAAAATAGATGTATTAGACTTTGTTTTTAACGTGATATTGTTAGAAATAGAAAGAGATGACAAATTCTACATAATAGCTTTTCATTCCACAAAATTTTTAGTAGCAAAAATCAACTATAAAATCCATGATGAAAAACTTCTTATAATTATAGATTCTTTTCAAGAATGGCGTCACTATCTAGAAGGCGCTTCTAATCCAATCACTATACATATAGATCACAAGAACCTTGAATACTTCATGTCAACACATATATTGAATTATCGTCAAGTTCATTGGAGCATGTCTTTATTAAGATTTGAGTTTATTATGACTTATCGGCTACAAAAATAATAAGGTCTATCCAATGTTCATTCTAGATGTTCTTATCTTGCACCAAAAGAAGAAGATTCAACTTTTGATCAACAAAGAATGATCTTCTTCAAGTCAAAGTAATTTCATCTTTGAACAATGAAATCAACATTGATTGTTGATTCAATTTTTTTCAAGCAAGTTCAATCAAGTATGTCTTTAGACCCTCTTGTTTATGATATTAAGAATTATTCATCTAAGTCTCATGATACTTCTAAGTTTGAGTTCAAAAACAATCTATTCTATTTTAAAAGATATTTACATATTCCAGAAGGTAAAGCATGACTACATACTCTTGAAGCTTGGTACAACTTTTTTACAACAAGACATTTTAGATATAATAAGATTTTGGAGCTTATATCAAAAGATTTTTAGTGGCTTCAAATATGAAAGGTAATTAAAGAATTTGTATAATTGTATGATGTTTCTTCAACATCAAAAACTCTTCTTCATCAATCTTACAGACTTTTTCAATCCTTATCTATACCAAAATAGCCATGGTCTTTTGTCTCTATGGATTTTATCACAGATCTACCAATTTCAAGTTCATATAATTTTATATTTGTGATTGTAGATCATTTCAAAAAGATGGCTCATTTTGTATCATATATAAAATCTATCACAAGTGAAGAATTAGCTAAACTCTTCCTTGATAATATCTATTTCTATTATACATTGCCAAAAAATATTATATTAGATAGAAGGACATATTTTATATCAAAATTTTAGAGAATCCTTTTCAAGATATTGAAAGTGGATATAAAACTATCTTCAGCTTTCTACACTCAAATTGATGGACAAACAAAATAGATAAATTAAATTTTGGAATAATATTTGAGTTGTACTATCAATTATCATCAAGATAATTGAATAACTCTTTTACCATTGGTAGAGTTTGCTTACAACAATTCAATATATTCTTCTACTCAGTAAACTATATTTTTTACTAATTATGGTTATCATCTAAAACTTGATACTTTTGACTTTTCAACAGCTAATAATCTTGTGAAAAAAGATTTAGCAAATTGATTGTTAGAATTTCATATAATAATAAAAACACAATTAAAAGAAACTCAAGGACAACAAAAATTTAATGCAAATGTCTATCGCAAGAAACAATCTCAATTCTACATGGGAAATAAGATATAGTTACTTTATTGTAATATCAAGACTATTTGTACTTCTGACAAGCTGGATTATTATAAGCTTAGACTATTTCCGATTTGTGAACAAATCAATTCAGTTGTTTATCAATTACACCTATCAAAATCTATGAAGATCCATCATGTATTCTACGTACCACTGCTCAAGTCATACAAGACAGTGGATATACAAGAAAGAAGACAAATGCCATTGCCTCTTATAAAAGTGGAGAATAATGAAGAATTTGAGGTGGAAGAGGTTGTAGATTTGAGGCAGAGCTGAAATAGATTGCAATATCTTGTACATTAGTACGAATATGATATTAGCAAATGTACATGGAAGCCATCCAAGAATCTAGCAAATACATCAACTAAAGTTAATACATTTCATTAACATCCATCAAAATAAAGATGAAAAGTCAAAAAAAACTTTGCTATAAAAAAAAGCATATTCAATAGAGAGGATCTATCAACTATCTTCAAAGAAAACAAAGATTAAAGTAAGTGGCAAATACAATTTGGTGCATTTTAGACTTTCTCAACATGTAATCACCTCTTTGTAGAATTCATCCCTAGAAAGGAGAATAATGTCACAAACATAAGATTTATTCTAATAATTATTTAAATAGAAATAAATAAAAATAGTTTAATTTGATAATATCTTATAGAGAAGCTTCCGAAAAGCTTTATAGACATATTTTCATCTTTATATATGTTTATAGGTGATTGATAGGTTAAAAATTTGGCCAACAAGTAAGCGACGTATTGTACATGTTAATAACTTATAGAACAAGCTAAGTATGTGGCGCATATGTAGAAAACTTATCTTACAAGTTTGACATGTATCTTATAAATTAGACACGTGTTAGAGGTTCTATAGAATGCTGCCATGTAGCTCTTAAATAGATAGTATATATAGAGATAAGAATGAAACCTTCTTCACTCTTATCAACACCTTTCTTGTTTCTAGTCTTGTTTTAAGAGTCTCTAGTCTTTTTGTCTTTGACTATAGCTATTCTAATTTTAATACTATTCTATCTTCAATGGATTTTTTATTCTTTTAAGTAATATAAGAGTGTATTGATATTTTATTCTTTTATAATTCATGTCCTTGACATAAATTCACCAATATATTATATTATATAAATTTTATTTTAATAATATATTAAACATTAGATTATAAAATTTTCTATGGTCTATAATTATTTTATAAAAAAAATGAAGCGCTAAAAATCACCCTTCTTCAACAATTGTAATCTTTTTATCAATTATAAATCTTAAAAATTCTAAATCCTATATCTTATTAGATCCTATAATTTAAACCTTAGAAATATTAAATCCTATATGCTATTACACCCTACAATCTAAATCCTAGTACATCTTAAATTTAAAATCTCAAAAATCCTAAAAAAATTCAAACAAAATATGATAAATCCTCAAAAAATCTTCGATCCTAATTAGTAAACTACAATAAGATTCAATTTGTAATTGGATTTTTGGATTAGCTTCAAATTTTTATCAATATTTTTTTTTTTTAATTATTTACGTACTTACAAAATTTATAATATCTCTAACTTACAAATTGATAGATATTGTAATAAAACCCTCATTGATGTTATTTAGCTTTCTACTCTAAGTTTGTTGAAAACTTCTAGTAGCTAATTTTTTTATTTCTATTATTAATTTCTATATAAATTTGATACCTTCTTGTGTAATAAAATAAATATCTCCCAATTGCACAATTTTGATTACATAAAACTCAAGAATCATATATCTTTCTTACACATCTATATAATTTCAAAAATTCAATTGTAAATCAAAAAAATTTAAACTTCACACTAATCTTTATTGTCTTTAAAATTTTATTGACTAAAAAACCCTAATATTTATGACCTCATTAAAAATCTTTTCTAACTTGTAACCTTACAAATCTTATATTTCTTGAATTTTTTTCAAAATTAGCTCTAAAACCACATTTCTCAATCTCCAAAAGAACCTTTGTTTGCTATATGCCCTTATTTTTGTGCTTTAAAATCAAATTCTAATTCTTTCTTATATAAGAACGTTTCTTGAGTATCAATCTTATAATTTTTATGAAAATTTTGCAAGAATTTAATCTTAACATTATTTTAGGCATAATTATTTTGTTTTTCAACCTACTTCACTTCATCTTAATCCATTTATATTCCTACCAAGGAAATAGAAGTCTTTTTGATACAATAGAGAGTATAAAATATAAAATTTTTAATTAAGTTTTATTTATATAGCTATTATAATATTTAAAAATATCTATTAATACTTATATTTGAATTATTTCTATATATTTTAGATCTTTATTTTATTTTTTTATTTAGTAGTCATATTATAATATAATAATAATAATAATAATAATCAAATTATCCATTATATTTTTTAGGATTCTAATAACCATATTTATAAATTAATTGTGGCCACAAATTAAAAGCAAAAAAGAATAAGTATCATGCATTGCAAAAAATGAAAGAATGATTTTTGATAAATTCTTAAGTCTAATTATAAGAGAATATGTTATCATAAGTATAGAATTTAGATGTCAAAAGCATGTACATATTTAAAATCTTCTATTTTGATGTAATTTAAATTTTTTATTTTTTATTTTTTATATTATAATAAGCCAATCAAATTAAAATAATTTCTAAGTATATTGCATGTTGAGTTCATTGTTTTAATTTGTTTTCCATTGAATATGCTAATAGTATAAGAGGTTGGTATTTAATGATATGTTTTAAGATAGAATTGTAAATATTTCATATAAAAGCCATATATTTACTTAAAAAATATTTTTAGTAGTTTTAAGTTTAATTATGTCGAGTCTACCATATAATAATTTTAGTACAACATGTTAATGACATTACTTGTATATATATATAATAGATAATTTTGACTTATAAGTAATTGTGCAGAATTATCTTAAATTATTGTATGCAAATAATAAATATAATTTATATGAAATAAAATATAAGATAGTAAAAATAAATATTTGGTTGACAATAAATTTTTCTTAACAAATTAATTTAGTGGAAGATTATTATTAAACTTTCTTAAAGACTTTATTACATATATTTTTTATATTTTGATTATGGAAATAAAAAAACTAAATGGCATATTAAATAGTTTGGAGAAATTACCTTTATTGGCCTATTTCTAATTGTGATACAAAAGCCATTCTAATTTAGGTATTTTATCCATCCAATATGCTTCAAAATTATATCAATTATATTTTAAATATATCATATTATTAAAACATATATTATATTATCACAATAATTCTAAAAATCCAAATTTATTGATTAAAATTATAATAAATAAAAATATTTTTATTTTTATTATTATTTTTTATATATTTATTGAAAAAACAATCTTAATATAGAATCTTATTTAGTTTTCTATTAAAACTAAGTCCAAAATTTGTCTACTACAAATCTTATTATTTCAAAGTTATCAAGTAAATAAAAAGTTTCTTAAATAATTTGTTGATAAATCTTTATTATCTTGAATTAATTTAAGATATTTAATATTTAATTTTTAAGATATTATTTTTATTGATTAATATTTAAGAATAACCTTTTGACATACAATAAGATGATAATAAAATTTGTATAGTAAAAAATACTTGTATATATATATATATATATATATATATATTCTTTTAATTTTGAAAGACATGACATATCAACTTCACTAAGTTTTTTATTTCAAAATTTTTTCTATTTTCTTAAGAATAATATAATTTTTAGCTAAATAAAAATAATTTTTAATATTTTAGTGATTTTTATATTGATTTTTACTTAAAATTTCTTAAAATTCATAATATATGCATTTGTATTAGACTTTGTATTCAGCAATATGTGTTTTGTTGTACACGCACCTATTCTATTAAATTATAAGAATATATTTTCTAATATAATTATAATTGATACTATTATTATATCAGTACACACTACTTATAATAATTCCATAATTTTATCTAATATCTAAGTGGTCAAAATAAGGTGTAGTAGTAGTTAAATATGATTATTTTCATATTATTATAATTTACTTCCAATTAAGACTTTTGAAAGTCTAATTTCAGCATAAAAACACAATAATTTAAAAATATATAGAACTTTATTTTTAATTAGACTAAATACTACATATATCAATATATTAGAATTTTTAAGTTTTTTTATTTTTTATATTTTATTCTTTATTGAAAAATTATATAATAATCATTTAAATCGTTTTAAATTTTTTAATGTTATATTTTCTTTAATATAGTCTAAATTTATTTTTAAAATTTTTAAAATTTATTTTTTATATGACACATCAATTTAAAATTTAGAAAGAAATAAGAATCTTCCAAAATTTTAATTGTTCTAGATAGATTTTATTGTTATCATAAATATTTTTAATACTTAAGTAAGTACAACTAGATTCAAAAAGATTGGATAGATAAAAATTGTCTTAAAAAGCATCAAGAAAGTTTTTTAAATTGGGCATATAAGTGCTCCATGTGGCAATATTAGCTTCTCTAAAATGTTTTATACTTCAAAGGAGCTACTATAAAAACATCTTAGAAATTGGATAGTTGATCTATAAGCTTTCTTATTATACTTCTTATATATACATATATATATATATATATATATATAGGTATCATTTTTAACAACACAATTATAAATTATAAATTTTTGGTTTTTTTTTTTTTTTAATAAATCAAATACATACATACAACAAATTATAATTACATATCATAAAAAATAATTATTTAATCATAATTTTTTAATATTATTATTTATTATTTAATAGATAGTTAGTGATTTTTTCTTAATCTTAACATAAAGTAATAAAATATTTTTATCTATTAGTATAGAAATAATAATATGTGATATAAATTCATATAATAGTTTTTTTCTATTTTATAACTTTGAACATAAAATATGGTTTATTTTATAATATAATTAATTTTTAACTTTTATTTTTAAATTTTATATATATATATATGAAATATATTTTATTTAAATTATTTTTGCATTCTCATATGTATATTATTAAGTGATGTTTCAAATAAATGTTTCATTTTGTACTTACAAATTTGAGTTTGTGTTATGTGTTTTTAAAACTACTTATGAAAAGTACATTTGGTTTTTAACAATATGAAAATTAAAAATTAAAATTAAATCACAAAAAGTATCAGTATAAAATTATTGATTTGGTGTAAGACATGCCTTAATTCATTAATATTTTAAATTAACTATTACTTTGCAAAAGTAACAGAGTACTACATATTATTTCATTAACCATGAATTTAATTTATTGTTATTTTAAATTTCATGTTTAAACATCAATAATAAATAAAATTTGATTAAATATTAAAATATTTAATTAAATATTAAATTAAATATTAAATATACCATAAATGATTTAACAATTTCAGGAATTCCTTAATTTAATCTAGACTCAATGCTCCAAATATAATCTAAAATTTGCAAGTTTCATAAGCGTTTTTTTTTAATAAAAACAAAAATTATGGTTCTTTTATATTAAATTTATTATTATATACCTTAATATGATACATGCTTACATAACTTTTTATATTGAACATTTTAAGAATATTAACTCAAATATTCTGTTAATAAGTACACATAAATACATTTTGTGAAACAATATCAATAATTAAGTTTCAGTATTTTACACAGAACGAAAAAAATTGTTTACACGATATAGTTTTTATTTTTATTTTTTTTATCATAACTTGTGTTTCAGTTGGTAGTCATTGATATTTTCTTGAGCAACATAAATAATTTGTTTTATTTTTTTATAAAATTATTGAAATAAATACTCAAATCTAAATCATAGCTAATTATTTTATATAATTAAAAATATAATGATATAATTGTAGCACAACAAATAAAATTTTATCCATTGTGACTCCCACACCAATTATATTATAAAATGGTTATTTTATTATTACTATTATTTTCTAATAATAATATGTTAATAAATAACATGTTAACCAACTTCACATTACATGATACTGTGTGCATACAATGTGTTGATGCATGACAATTATAATCCTATTTGTTTGTTTTTAAAGATTAGATATATTTAACACACAATATATTTTTAAAAAAATGAATATGAAGAAAAATACAAATAAGTGATTTATTAAGTGTTGTATGGATATTATGCATGCTGTCCATATTAATTTTTCAAAAGATCAAAGAAATGCCTTGAACATTATGAATAATTGCTATTACAATTATTAAAATGCAAAGAAAATAACTTGGAGGAATATTGCAGCACACAGGTCATCTTCACACACCAAAATAGTGCCTCGACCTTCCCCTTGGCATGGTTGTACTAAGGTACCCATAGAACCATCTTAAAGGGGTCAGTGGGGGTCCTTTTGTAACTAATTTGCCAAGGACAAATATAGCAAAGGTTGACTAAACTCTTCTACAAGTCAATCAATACCAAAGTCTAGGTCAAGGAAAAAATCAAACAAGGCAAAAAAGGAAAAAAGAAGTATATATAAAGTAAAATATAACTCTCCAACTTTACCTTTTCACCCCTCTTTTTCTTATAGTGCATTCAAAATGAATATAATAAAAATAAAAATGAGCTAAAAATAAACAAATTAACTCAGAATGAACTGCATGTCTGCTTGTGCTTCAATGGCAACATGTTGGCTCCATGATCTCAGTCAACTGATTTGACCTTCTCACTAAATTTACCTTGTTCCCTTGGTTTATATTTGCAGAATGTTGGGTCCCATATAGTTATCAAAAGTTCCCATGCTTAAGGCATCCCTGAGGCTGCTTGTTCCTGTTTTAGAATGGTGATTAGAGAGTGTGCCAGATTAGTATATTGAACACAGCTTTATTGGATGCAGTTGCCATTCACATAAGTGGGCAGCCTTGTAAGAACATGCTTGGAAGGCATGGGTGGTCATTTGGGGTGGAATGGGCATAATTCACCTCTTTTGGATCGTGGATTTTATGTCCCCACACTTGTCAAAAAAACAGTACCTTGAAATAGTGATATCATAAAATATCATTACTGTGACTATTGATATTTTTCAAATATGGGATAAAGTCTTGATCATTGTGATTTTGAATCAAAGTACTACAACTATTAGGTATACACTCAACACTGAGCTTGTTCTGTTTTTCCAAGGACAATCAAAAGAGTAACCCACAATGAAAATAATAAAAAAAATCATGTCCAACTACAAGATATTCAACTTTCTCATGCTATTCCACTTGCTTAATCAACTTGGGTAAGGAGAATCTCATGTTGTCTGATTTTCTCAATCTCACCCACAAAAAATAAAAAACAAAAAACAAAACAAAACTATGATTAAAAAATCACATACCCCACAATAAATGAACAAACAATATGTATCAAATTGTGACATCCAAAAAGTATCAAAACAAAATTTTGTAGCCTATCAAAAGGGAGATCCCACACAATGCTTTTTGTAGAATAATGAAGAGTAGTTAAACTAAAATGCTTACATATATATATATATATATATATATATGTGTATACGTGTGTGAATGGGTAGGGCTAGCAAAGGAAGGAAGTCCCCACGAGAAAGATCAATCGCAGCACCATGAACAAAACGCCACCTGGGCACACACACACACACACACACACACACCCCCCCTTCCCCCCCCGCTTATGTCACACCAAGCGGTTCCGGGTTCCCAATAACCCACGCACTCGTGTTCCCGCAATAACCTCCATGGGGAACGGAGCACGGCCACGGGAACGCACCGGGAGCGGAGGAAAAGGTGGGCAGAGAGGGAACGTGGGCGAGGGTGAGGAGGACGAACACCGGGTCAAAGGGGGACGACCAATGGACGGCGAACACGTGAAGGCGAGGGCGTGGAATGGCGAGGGGAGTGGATCTGTTCAGTGCAGGGCAGGCAGGCAGGCAGGCAGGCAGAGGCGGGGCCGAGGCAGCAACGCCATCGCCAGGGCAAAGAAATGCTTACCCTCTCACTTGCTTTTCTTCTTGCTCGCTCTCTCACTCTCTTGCTCTTTCTCTCAATCCTCCCCACACGTTTTTTCTCGCTCGTAATCCCTCGTTTTTTGCACCTGGACGAGTCTATACCATCTCTGACCCTGCTTTCTGCCATCGTCTTTGTGTTCGTGCTCTGCTTCTACAGCTCTTTGACCGTCAGGCGAAGGCCTCAATCATCAATGGAGTCACCTTCATCATCCCTCTGACACCGTCCCTGCGGTTGCCTCCTCCGTCCTCCTTCGACTAGGGTTATTGTTGTTGCTTCCCCTGCCTGCTGCTTTTCAGATGGGTGCAAGTGTTTCAGTGGGCTGTGGGAGGAGATTGTAGGAGTGAGTGGAGGGAGATACGGGGAGTGGACGACAAGGGATGTGAAGGCAACGGGTGAGCTCATGGCGGGGTGGTGGGGGAGGATCTGTTGGTGAAGTGCGCGGAGCCGGGGTCGTGGAGGAGCTTGCAATTAGGGTCCAGGTGAGGAAGGGTGATGGTGATGTAGTGTGTGGTGTGTGGAGATGGTGTGTTTGGGATGAGGGTGGTGAGAGTTGGGTGATGGTGGGGATCCACGATTGTGGTGGATGGGCGAGGGTGTTGGGGCGGGCGTTAGAGCGCGTCGGAGATTTATGGAGTTTTTAAGCGCCTCTGAATCCCTCTGGTTCTGAGTTCCTGGGCATGCACATGGTGCGGTTTTCACTCGCGTTGGTTTACAAATGGGTATTGTGTGTAATTTGGCTGTTAATGTCCAGTGATTGAATATGTATCCTGTTGCGTCTTCTTGAGGCTGATTCACGATGTTGGGTTTGTAGATTCAATTTTGAATCAAGTCGGCTGATCTTGGATTTTGATATCTTTTATTCCTCGGATAGCGTACCTTTTTTTTCTGTGGAGTTTCTTTTGCAACGCGTCTAAGATCTACTGTTGTTTGGGTCAACGTTTGAGATTCTTGGGAGTGGTGATACTCTCTTGCTCCTTTTTGACATTTCTATTTCTATCTTTCTGTTTTCCTTGGCTTCCGTTGGGTGGGTATACATGAGAGTTGGTGTTACTGGAATTGGACGCGTAATTGCGCTTGCCCTCGTTGACTCAGCCAACTTCACCTCTCCTTTCGTTTTATGGATTTGATCCGAGTAAATTACTCCACCAATATCGGATTGGGCCTGCTTTTCAGTGTTTGATGTAGTTCTTTGAATTTGTGAGATGTAGCGCTTTCATTTGCAACGCACCAGTTCAGAACTGTGCTCGTGATTAGGGTTTGTTTTTCCTCTTCGGTCGATTCTCTTGCATTTGAGAACGGTTGAGTGCATAGTAATTCTAATCTAAATCTGAAACTCTGAAATCTCCCCATTAGTACCGGACACGCCTTTTCTTTTTTCCTTTTTTACTTTTTTTTTTGTGTGTGTGGTTATTTCACCATGATAAGTATGTGGAAAGTATAAGAGAAATTGAAAGATTGCGTTTCAATTTTTGGATGTTAACTAACTTTTATTTGACCTATTTCTGGTCCCTACACTACTGGAAGAGACGATACACTTCTTGAATTGTTTGTAGTCCTGAATTGCCTCTTGAACTTTAGTCGTATTACAGGCGCAGCTGTAACTAGAATCTGATTTGTCTTTCTGCTAGTTGGTGGAACTCAGGGCGATTTTTACTGATCAGAACAAGGTAGTAGCAGTTTTGAGCGTACTACCCCAGCAATTTTGTAATTAGTGGAAATCCGACTAGGTGGTGTGGACGAAATGTCTGTGATGGCTTTGGAGGAGCCGGTGGAGCTTAAGTTCCGTTTATATGACGGCACAGATATAGGTCCCAACAAGTATGCGCCAGCAACTACAGTGGCCAACATCAAAGAGAGTATTCTCAATCATTGGCCGAAAGGTGCGTAAGCGAGAATTTCAATGCTAGGTTCCAAAAGCACAAGGTTATTTGAGTGCTCTTTCTCCTCGACCTGGGGATCTGACAGGTGAAATCATGGGTTTGCAGAAAAACAAAATGGTCCGAAGAGTATACACGATCTGAAATTGATTAATGCTGGTAAAATTTTGGAGAATACCAAAACCCTTGCGGATTCTAGAGTGCTGTTGGGGGAAATTCCAGGATGTGTTATCACCATGCATGTTGTCTTACGGCCACCTACAAACGACAAAGCTAGTGGTACCTACCTCTATCTACTCTCTTGAAAGTGTAGGTCGTGGTTGTGATTTCTGCATTTCTCTGATATATGCATTAGCGTACATGATTATAAGCACCAAGTTATTGCCGTTGATACCGCATTTTGTGTTTTTTTAGTAGGTCCTTCATTCAAGATAGTGTAGACTTGCATGTAGGAACTTTGTATCTACTATGGTGTTGGAGGTGTGACGTCAAGTTTGTTACAGGCTGATTTGTTTCCAGCAGGTTCTAAGTTCTAGGTTTGCTGGATTTACGTAATTGTACACTTGAGGTGCCGAAGTAGTGTTAGAATGGACTGCCTACCTCATGCGGTTCCTTTGAGTTTGATTGGACTTAATTCTGTTTTTTTCGGTGTTCTCCTTATCTGCTATTGATCGCTCTATATGTAGTTAATTTAATTCTTCTGTGTTGTGACGTGTGCTGAAACAGAGAAACAGCAGGCTGAAGCTCCTAAGCCCAAAACTTGCTGCTGTACAATACTCTAGCTTTCTGTCTGGAAGCGATCTGCATGTGCAGGTAGGGGAATGTGAAGGAAGGGTCAGGTCGTAGGTGAGAGTTCAAGGCACCTGGGTGACGAGGCAGTGATATTTGCTGCCACTTTGGTGATGTTCCTACCAGTCACACAGCGTCATAAAGATCCAGCAGAAGATGTTCGTGTACTGGTCATATATTGGTCGATGCGAGTGCAGCAATAATTTGTTGCAAGCATGCATTCCTCGGATTGCAATATTTTTTTTTGTGAGCGTTCCTTGAGAGTAGAGAAGGAACCATATGGGAAGAGGCAAAGAGCTACGGCAAGTGTGGATCATGATGTCTCTTCATATCCTGGACCATCACCTAGCCACTTTGAAAGTGCACATCTAAGCGTCATGCGGGGACTGTGCAGCTGTATCAAATAATGTGATGCACATCAAGTTCATGGCCTCCCACACATGCCTCATGGATTTCAGCACGTTGTTGCCTGGTGGAGAGCCCTTGCACAGGGTTAGTCCCCAGGACTTATGCATTTTCAAGCCCCCGCATTTGAATCGTGTTGTTTACTATTCGGAGAGGAGGCAGGCACATTATCCTGCTTTTGCATCTACTTGTACGCTATACTTCTGCATGTCCGAGTTAGTTTACCAATATGACAAGTTTCTGAAGGGCTTAAATCATCTCACAATAGAGATATATCTCATTGACTGATCTTTAATATTAGTCTCTTGTTCATCATCGCAAATACTTTGCAGTGAGTGCTTTGGTTTATTTGAAAAGGAAGTAGAAAGTTTTTCAATTTTGGGTATTAGTTCTCTTGGTTGGCATGTCCAGGTTTGTGACAATATGTCGCTTACTGTGCTATTTGTTTCGCACTTATTTTTGTAGGCCATCAAAAATCTCTCAACCCAAGTTGGTCTGTAAACTTTAGTAGCACGATTAAACAGTAGATCAATACTTTTTGATAATATTGCTATCAAAACTTGCAACTATACATAACGTGGAATAGTAAAACGTATCGAAACACACAACTCTAGTCTTTACTTGTCTTTGAGTATCATGATTGAGTGTACGAAACTTTATGAACAGTATGTGTTTAAACTGTAAAGAAGAATTTCATATGTTGAAAGATATCTTTAAGGCGCTGCATGAAAATAATCTCATGATGAGATGTTTATTAACTTGTTGATAGTTGATAACATATTTCAAATACTGCTCCAACATTTAGTTAACTTTTTTGTTATCATTATTGTTATAGATTTGTAGATTAGGCAGGAAAGCTATATCTATGCCTACCTTTAAGCTTGATGTCTGTTAGAAAAAGATAAAACTGGTGTACATCATTTATCATTCTCATATACAATTTTTTCACCAATTATCATTTTGTGGAAACAATTTCAAAGTTACTATCTTGATTAATGACTTTTTCTAGTAAAAGATGGATATATTGTAATTTAAAACATTGACCACTGTTATTTTGATATTGAAATTTATTATAAAAGTTCACAAGGATGATGATGATGAATCTTTGAGTTTGCATGTGTATTGCATGATATCATGAATTCTTTAATGTTTTTTAAAACATCATTTTTATATTTTCTATGAGCAAGTTTCAATATATCTTATTGAAGTCAAAATATTTACAATTAAAAAAAGAGTTGTGGAGAATTTGTAGCTCATGGGATGTGGTGGTGCTTTATGCATGACAATCATAAATTTGTCCAAAATGAAAAAACTATCAATTGACAGAAAATATATTATTTTCAAACTTGATAAAAATATATAAAACACATAAATGACAATTGCGTCAGTATCAACAAAAAAAACATTGCACAAAGACAAAAATTATTAGGTTTTCTAGAATTTTTTTGATGTTGGTTATGAGCTATTTATTTTTTTCTTTTGGTATCAATTGTGCACTATTATAGAAAAACCCATCCAAAATCTTTGTACAACTCCCAATGCTTACCTATTAAAAATACTCAAGTCCCCTTTTTCCTTAGCATGGAACTATTCCAATTTGGTTGCTTGATACCCCCCAGCACTTCCAACTTATTTTCTTCATCCCATTGGCACATACCTTAAGATGTTGCAAAGATGGATTCTAATAAAATAACTCCACAAATTGACTAAAAATTCTAATGAATTGTTATGATAATAACCAAATTGTATGTTATTTCAGAACTTTGGATTAGTGTCACATATATTCCAATCATTTCCTCGTAAAGTATCTCTATTTACAGTAAATTATACTATCTAATTATTTTACAAATAATATAAATTATAACAAATTCCTACAACCTGTTAATTGTGATCAAACTTCATGTGCTATCATTCCATTTACTATGACATTCTATTGCACCAACAGTGGTAGACACATACTCTACTTACCAAACTATTGTTAATTTAATTACTAAAAAAATCCTATTAAATTTACGACTTAAAAAGAAACCTTATTAAATATAATTTAAATTTAAATTTAACCTACATAAGACAATCTGGAAAAAATACTATTTCACATTAAAGACTCATATTAAAAACAATACCAAGGCTTAAATCATTCCCAAATATGATACATTGCTTTACAGTTCTTTCAATCTATTTGGGACAATTAGCAATCTACTCAAACAAACTAATTGCTAACCTCTCTAATTTGGCTAGTCCTATATATATATATATATATATATATTAAACTTGACTACTTAGCTTGGGATCATTTTTAAAAAATGTACTATTATATTACTCTTTGCTACGTAACCATTCTATTGCAAAACAAATGTAAATACATGTTTATTAATATTTCACAATAGAAATTAATCTCTGTGTAAAACAGACAATTAGTATCTAAATGAACTAGTGCAAAAGCAAGAAATAATTGTTTTTGATCCATATGAGATTTTTGCAACATTATGTCTCTAAATAATATTATTTTTACATGTTAGTCATATGATATTTACATTTTTTAAAATAAAATATATTTGTCATAGATGTGTTAAAATTCAAGAAAGTATAAAATATTTTGTATAATATATTCTTAGGATTAACAACTCTATGAAAATTTAGGATTGAACCTGATAGATTATTATATTTCAAATAAAATCAAGATATCTTTTAAATAACAAGTAAACTCAAAAAAATATAATGTTAAATTTATAATAATTAAATTAAAATATAATTTTTTACTTACCTCTTTACTTGACATATAATAGATTTTAGACAATTCTAATATCTATTTTGATATAGAATTTAATATAAATCTTGATATGCTTTTTCCTTCATCCATTATTAATATTAATTTAGAACTAACATAAAAATAATGGATAAAAATTTGGAAGTTTTTTTTTAAAATTTTTAAATAAAAAAATTAATGTAAAACATAGTTTTTTAAATAAAAAAATACTACAAATAAAAAAACATTACACAAACAATACTACTATTAAAGTGCAATCAAGACAAATTGATGTTATATACATGTGTTAAGAGATGTTCTTTTGCTATTTCCACCAAAAAGAACAAATATGCATGAATAAATTCCGTTTTTAACATGATATTCAGGTTAAAATTAAAGACATAAAAAAATAGTTCTACTTTAGATAAAACATTAATAGTTATTTTATTTTATATTTTATTTTATGTATTTAAAAGTTCAATACTTAAGTTACTTGGAATTATTGAATCTTCTATTTATTATTTGTTATATATATATATATATATATATATTCATTTTTTCTTCCTTAAAGCAGCACGCTTTTAACTGTGTAAAAATAATGTAGCGTTTTGCAAAGGAATATTTAATACAAAAATTCAAGTAACTTAAGTATTATTAATTCCAATATCAAATACAACTTAAGTTGCTTAAGTTATATTTGATATTTTCTCTAATAAAATAAAATTTTCATAGACTTTATTGTATTAATAGATATTTCAAATGAGGCTGCATAGCCTTAGATATGGTTACTGACTAAATTGAATTAAAGATTAGAATTAAAGATTAGAATTGAAAATTGTTATTATTGAATGATTTCTGCATTACTTAATCAACACAAAGTCAATAAATTGTCCAAATTAAATTAAACATCTTATTAACAAGTTGAGCTGTCATATATGGAACCATACATACATACAAATAACAATTTAAAAAGTAAAAACCTGTTCACAAAAATTAAATTACAATTAATACGGGTTAAAGACTTGACAGATGTTTACTTGAGATAATTATCTCCATACATACCGTGAAAAATTAAACTAAAGATTTCATTAATGTTTCAACAATATTTAAACAGTTAATCCCTGCACCAAGTTAATCACCCACATTAAGTTAAGCATCATGTAAAAGACTTAGAACATCCAATTACAGACCAAGTATCATTGGTTTGGAATGTGTCAAACATTTTTCAAGTTCCTGTTTCCATTTAATTTGATTTATTTATTGTTTATTTACTATTTTTTTTTTTCTGTATGTCAATTTGGTTTTCGAAGTTCCCCCCGTTCGCTGAAGGCGAACATCGAGAACGAGGAACTGGGAACGGCGAACAAACCAAGGCCGTCACGCAATGCCGTGAGCTCGCGCCCGTCGTTCGACTCGCGTCGCGTTGCGTCGCTACTTATCTCGTCACGCACCATCGCCGCTTCCTCGTGTTCGATGCCACTCTGCACTTCAATCCCCTCCCGTTTTGGATCGAGCCTGGCCACCGCGGCCTTGCATGAGATCACCTGAAGCATTGCACTGCAGGCGTCGAAGAGATGGCGGCTCATGGCAAGTCTGGATCGGTGCCAATTGGCCACGGCGATGGCGATGGCGAGGGCGAGAGCGAGAAGGAGAAGTCGATGGAGGTAGTCGTGCGAGACGGGGCATTGGTGGCGCAGATTGTGCAGCACTTAACGAGCGATGTGGATCGGCAGTCTGCGGCGTCGGTGTGCAAGGTGTGGAACGAGGCCGTGGCGTGGAGCGCATACAAGCTCGTGGTGAGGTGCCGGACCTCGCTGGCAGAGCTGTCCCCGAGGTTTTGGCACATCACGGACATGGATCTGTCTAAATGTACGAATCAGCTGGAGGATCAGGACCTTAGGGTCGCCGCTGCGGCGTTCTTGCGGTTGAAGAGGTTGCGAATTGGTCACGTGGATTACTGGCAGTGTAAGGTGACGGAAGCGGGGGTGACGGCCTTTGCTGAGAGCTGTGTGGATTTGGAGCAGGTGAAATTGTCGTCGTTGCCGTTGTTTCGCGATGCCGGGCTGAGCGTGCTTGTGCATAGGTGTGTGAAGTTGCGTGTGTTGCATCTTGAGAATTGTAGGAGCCTAGGACAGGAGGCCGTGGAAGCAATTGCGGGATGTCATGAATTGCAGGAACTCAGCTTGAAAGGAGAATTTAGGTTTACGTGGTCGGGGTTAGCAGTTAATGGCATGAAATGCGTAGGATTGTTGAAATTGGTGCTGGATCTCGGGGCCGTGAATATCGACCAGGCTTTGAAGTCTGTCGCTCATGGTTGCCATAGGCTTCGAGACATATCACTAAAATATAAGGCAGCAAATCTGCGGGAGCTTTCACGATGCACGTCTCTTCGTTCGCTGGCATTTGAAAGCGATGAGGAGTACAGGTTGGATGAAGCAGTGGTTGCCATCGCAACTGCCAACAAGAACCTAACTGAGTTTATATCTCATAATCGGCTGAGCGACTCTGCTGTAATTGCACTGCTTCTGAAGTGCCCACAGCTACAAAAACTACATCTGGACGCAACGAATCTCACGGAGGGCGTTTTGTCGTGTATCCAGCAGTGTAGATTTCTTTCAGATCTGTCTCTCGACAATTTCCAGAGCACTGGGCAAGGGCTTGGGGGAATCGGGCTGTGTGGATTAGATTTCAACAAATTTTCTCTTCCACATGCGCGAGGAGTCCGAGATATGGAATTGCAATTGCTGATGGACGGAAACAGGCATTTAGGGCATTTGGTTCTTCAAGGCTGTGCCGGCCCTACTGCAATTGGATACTCTTCGATTGCTTTATGCTCCAATTTGCAGTTTCTTGATTTAAGTTACACTACCGTTGACGACTTGAGTCTCATCAGCATAGCCAGTGGGGCTAACAATCTCAAACAGTTTATTATTGTGAAATGTGAGGCCATCACTAACATGAGTGCTGTTGCCCGATTCACTTCATTAGAATCTCTTACACTTGACCACTGCGCCTTCGTTACCGACGAGGGGCTTGATGTACTGTCTCGGAAATGCACCCGGCTCATGCATCTCAGCTTGGCTTTTACCAGGGTCACGGACATTGGTTTGAAGAACATGAGCAAATGTGAACTGCTACGAAGCTTGAGAGTATCGTTTTGCAACGGTGTGCAGGGGTCAGGAGTAGTCACCATAGCCAAGGCTTGTGGATGGTTTCATCATGTCGTAATGAGTCATCGCTTACGAGGGTCCTCTACTGCAAATACTCTTAGACAACTTCGTTGCACTATGCGCTTTGAAACAGATGAGACAGCCCTAGTTCCCTTTGATGCAAGCCTTAATTTTTTTTGAGGGTTGGAACTCTGCAACCAGATTTGTAACCAAATTGTAGCATGAAAATTAGACTCGCTAAATATGAAGCGTTCATTATCAGGGAAGAGTTTATTTTTTGGAGTGACTTGTGTCCCAGCGTCTGATGACTGTTATGATTTTGATTTAGCCCATCTTTACCCCTCGACATGTCTTACTCTTATTGGTCGAGAATGACTTCCACCCTTATCGATATCCTTGCACGCATTTCACCTGAAAGCGCACAAGGAAGAATTGAAGATATCTGTGAGGCTTTGTATTTTGTACTCTGGTAGTGGAACTTCTACATGCATGGTTTTCTATTCACTGTACAGAAACGTTGGGACAGCTGTAAAAAAAATCGCTCGGGCAAGCGCACATAGTTTATCAAGCGAAATGCATGCTGGAACCCTGGTCTAGCATTGTTTGTATAAGTTTGCTGGGTCGCCATTGTCATCATCTATGTTGGGGCAATATCTCGTCACACGTTATGGCATTGAAAACAGCACACAAGGCAGTAGCACAGCATCCCAACTTCTTGAGTTCTGAACCAACTGAAATGTGAACACAGCAAATTTGTCCAGCTGAACTTCCTCCGTTGCATTATAATTCACTGAATACTTGGGACAGAATGCCGACTGGTGCATCAATGTCTTCTTTAGCAAGGTCGACAGGACCACATTACAGTGACAACAAGCTCATTTTCCACATCTCACCAGTGTCACTAGAATCTATTGGTTAGCTCTGAACTGAAGCTCTAGGATCACTAGGATGCACCACCTCAGTTGCAAAGGTCAGGGAAGATTATGTTTCTGCTGGTGAGCTTTCCTAGCCACAAAGTATTCTAAGCTCCACTTTCTCCTAGGCTGCATGGTCTCGATCTGGTGCGTCTAGTTGTGAATCTAGGGTGATACAATAGACAAAGCAAAACAAAAAAAGCGATGATGCAGTGAAGCTTGTGGACACAACATGGACAAGCCTGGCCAGCCATTTGGACTAGTCAAAATGGGGGATGGGGCGGCATTCCCTTGGGCTTTTCCAATGCATGGAACAGGTTTACCTCTGAAGCTACCATGTTGACAATGGCCTCCTTGAAGTGACAAGGGATCTTAGGAGAGTAGTGCCTTCCAAAAGAAAATTTTATAAACTAAAGTATCTTGATATATAAAAAAAAAGATTTATTTTTTAAAAAAAATATCAAAAATAGGCCTAAAAAATATTCATATATATTTATATATATATAATTTTTAATTTTAATTTTAAAAATATAAAAAATAAACAAAAATATAAAATTCTATCTAGAAGGATTCTTGACAAGTTCTCATGTAATGACTAAGCTTATTACAATGGCTGCAATAGATGATGCATTTGGTATATCTATGGTCTTTAATGCATATCCATTTCTTCTTTTGTTATCTAAATGACTTATATGTATTCAAGGATAGTATTCTCAAATCAAATTCTAATAAGGTGTTGTTTGATTTTTAAAACTTTTAATACAAAACATGATGGACAATACTTTTGTATGCTTTGTAATAGTATGTGGCTATAAAACATCTATATATGTGCATGTACAAATTGATTTTTTGGTGCAAAAGAATTGTTGTATCATATTTATATAAAATACGAAGATGTTACCATTTATAACATGTACAAGTGCTGCTTCAAAGATTGTCAATGTGGTTCAATTTGCCTCCAATATATTCATATTCAATGTGACTTGCATGTCAAATATTGTATTGCTGAGTAAAAGTGATGTTCTTTTGAAGTTGATGCTTGGCCTTTGGTCTCAATATTGTTATCCACGAAGCAACTACATCTTGGTGGTTAAAGAACTAGACCATAAGTTTGTTGCAAATCTTTTTCATTATCTTATAAACAAGTAGATTTCTTGCTTCCATCAAGCATTGGTTTAGTGATTCTACCATATTAGATATTAAATGATTATATCGATGTTCCTTAAAGAATACTCTTATCTAAGTGTTTGGCTTTGACTCTTTGACCCACATAGTAGCTTCTTTTGAAATTGCTCTAATCTTTATAAGCTCATCTTGATACAAATTGGCTGTAAGGACATATACTGCGTTCTAAAATAAATTCACCATCTCTAGATTCTTGAATTCTTTTTTGAAGTTTTTAACAAGATGGTATATAAAAATATTATAAAAAGTATTTTAAAAAATCAATTGCATAACTTCAAGAATCTCTTTTTGGCAATGCAAAAAGAAGATCATGTATGGCATGTATTCACCAATTGTATAATATTATAAGAATGCTTTTTCAAGTAATTCAAGAAATTATTTCTAATTCTTATTTTTCTCAACATCTACATAGTAAATGACATTGGATACAAAGCTCCTTTACTATCCACTAAAGTTGTACATAGAAGGGCTCTCAAATATTTACCTTGTAGATGAATTTTATCAAGACCAATTAGAAGACAACATCTAAGAAAAAATCCTAAGACCGATACATAAAATGCAAGAAAAAGATAATTAAAATGTTGAGGCTCATTGTGTACTCCACAAGCTATGGCAATGGCAATTCTTTTTAGATTTGCTTGCAACACTTCTATGTAGTATCTTAGAAGATATTTCCAGCTTTTTTTTTATATTATTAAAGATATGAGAATACAAAATAAGAAATTTGAATTAGAAATAGATTTTAAGAAAAAATTGATAAGAACTTGAATTATCTAGAAGAATACACGAACAACACTAAGAAGGGTGAGCTAGAATTCCAAGAGATATATTGTTGAGATTGAAGAACTCTTCAGCCTCAACTCCAATATATATTCCTATCTAAGAAGCCTCTTGAGCGGCTTTCATCAAACTAGGAAGCTGCTCGAGTAGCTTCTACCAACTTAGAAGCTTTTGAAGCTCTTTCTACCAACTTGGTAGCTTTTTAAGTTCTGTCTACTAACTAAGAAGCTTCGTCAGCTACTTTCATTAATTAAAAAATCTCTAAAATATTCTAGAAGATTTTATGAACTTCCAAAGTATATGTCCCTAATATCATTCTTTTTTTTAGCAACGAGTATCAAGAAGAACTCATCCCTTTAGAAATCTTTCCATATATGTAAAAAATCAAAAGTATGCTATACCAATGAAGCTATGTATTTTGTTTTTTGTTCTTGAATAATAGGTTCTACTAATCCTCAAAGAAATCAACTATGGCCTTGAATTAGTACTTCTATTGTTGAAACATTCCATCTAAAGATTTAATCTTCATTATGGCCTTCAAAACAACCTCCAAACAAGATTTTAAGTTTAAGAGGATTTATCTTTCCAAGTTCAAGTAATATTATTAAAGCTTAACCATTGAAATTGAGACTTGCATGGTTGGATGTTGTTCCTAATGGCTCCAAAAGTGGTCATATTTTGTATTGAAATATATTGTATTATTGTTACTTTGCTCAATTAAAGACTGTGAAAACTACACTAGTTTGTTTGAAGTTTACATAGCAAGTGAATCTTTTGAATCTTATTCTTTCAATATTTGAAGGTTTGACATGGTGACTGACTTGCTTCTATAATTCTATTCTATCTTAGAACAAATGACTTGCATTCATTAATATTTTAATTGCACCAATGAACAAGATATTCTAATTTGTTCTACCTTTGTTGTGAATCAAACACCTTTTCAACCTTATATTCTTCATGATTTTTAATTTCAATACTAAGTGGCAATTGTTATATTCTTTGCAAAGTATACGATTCTTTATAAGGCTCTAAAAGAGAGATATAGAAAACTAAATGTACCTTCATAGAAGATGGTAGTTCCAAGCAATATGCCACTGGATTAGTTTGCTTTTAGATGGAAAAAGGTCCTAAACTTTGATAGTCCAACTTATTCCATGGCCACTTAGTCTTTGGTTGCTAGATTGTTGTTCTTTGATATATTCCATAGATTAAGCTTTGGGTGATATTCATAGTTAGAATAAAATAATGTTTATTGAATTGAAGCATGAATATTATTATTATATATAAAATTTATTAATAATAGATATAAGATCCAATTATCTTGTTAATAATTGATGTTGCATTGTAAATATTGTTCTAAAATTTGGTTAATTTGTTTTATTTGGCCATCTGTTTGAGCATAGAAAGTTGAAGAAAGTTTTATATCTATCTTTAATATTCCAAAAAGGCATTTCTAAAACTTAGATACAAATTGGAATCCTTGATTGGATACAATATCATCCAATAGGCCATGATATCAATATATATTATTGAAAAATAGCCTTGCTATTTTTTCATTAAAAGTAATGTTCTTGTAAGGAATAAAATGAGCCATCTTTGTGAGTTGATCAACCACCATAAGAATGTTGTTTAATAAATTAGATGGTGGTAGATTTATAATAAAATCTATTGATATAAAAGACCATAACCATCTTGGAATAGGCAAGGATTGTAAGAGTTTACAAAGGTAATATTGAGGATTTTTGGACCTTGAACAGATAGACCTTGAACAGATGGACCTTGAACATACAAATGTTTTTTAAGTCTTTTTTAAGTTTAAACTTCTCAATATTTTTGTTGAGGTGATGTTTGATATCAAGGGCTAAAGCATTATTAGTAATTGTAGTAGGTATCTCATTAAAAAAATTAAAATCAATAGATATCGATATAATAGTAGTATAAAGACAAAATTGCTCCAGCTTCAAAAAAATTGTATATTGTTAATCAAATACTGCCTTTTCTATCCTTGGTACAAGATATGATCTCATTGATAAAATATTAGACTATTTTTGTTACTTCATAGGTTGATAAGTGATAACAAAGTTAAATTGAGACAATGACATATTCCATCAAGTTTGACAATGATAAAAAATCCAAGTTAATATAAAATATTCTAAATTCTTGTAATTTATAAGTACAATCATAGGATGCATTACTTCTTCAAAAAAATGATGCTATTCTTGAAAAGAATCTACAATAGCAAAAAGTTCTTTATTTTGGATTTCATAATTAATTTTGGTAGCAAAAAACTTTTGAAAATAAAATGCAATAGGATGGAATTTATCATCTATATCCATTTGTGAAAAATCTAAAATATTAATCTCCATATAAAATGCTTTTGTAAAATCTGGATGCACCAAGATTAGAGCTGTGATAAATGTTGTTTTGAGATCTTAGAAAGCCTTTTATGTTGGAGGCCTCTATTCTAATTTGTCTTTGCATATCAAATGAATAAAAAGGGCAGCAACTTGAAAATAATTTTTGATAAAGATCAAATAGAAATTGGCAAATTTAAGAAAATATTGTACATCTCTTACAATCTTCAAGATGGTCCATTGGATAATTGCCTCTACCTTCTTAGAATCCATCATTAAACCTTCAATAGATATTATCAAGGACACAAGAATACAGAACAAGAAATTTGAATTAGGATAAGGTTTCTAAAAAAAACCAACAAGAACTTGAATTAATTAGATGAGTACTTCAACAGAAAGGTGAGCTAGAATTTTAACTAAGAAAGGTGAGCTAGAATTCTAAGAAATGCATTGTGAAGAATAAAAAACTCTTTAGCCTTGACCTCTATATATACTTTTATTTAGGATGCTTCTTGAGTGGCCTCCATCAAACTAAGAAGCTTCTCGAGCAGCTTCTACTAATTAGAAAATTTTTTGAGCTACTTTCATCAATTAGGAAGCTTTTTAATCAACTTTCACTAACTCAAAAAGCTTCTATAATATTCTAGGACTTAAGAGATCATGTGAACCTCCAAAGTGTATGTCCCTAATATCACTTCCTTCTCTAGCAATGAGTCCCAAGAAGAACTTGAACTTATTACATACATAAGAAATTGAGAATATGTTGCACTAATGAAGCTATATATTTTGTTCTCTATTGTTAAGCAATGGATTCTATTAGTCCTTGAAAAAATTGCCTATGGCCTTGAGCTAGTACCTCTATTATTGAAATATCCCATTTAAAGATTTGATCTTCATTGTAGCCTTCAAAACATCTTCCAAACAAGATCTTAGGACTAAAAAGATTCATCTTTTCAAGCTCAAGCAATATCACTAAAGCTTGAGCATTGGAATCGAGACTTAGGTGATTGAGTCTTGCTCCTAATGACTCCAATTAAGGTTGTACTTGGCACTGAAATGTATTGTTCTCACTTTGTTCAATTGAAGGTTGTGAAAACTACATTAGTTTGTTTGAAGCTTACGTGGCAAATGAATCTTTTGAATCTTATTCTCTTAATGCTTGAAGGTTTGACATGGTGACTAACTTGCTTCCACCACTCTATTCTATCATAGAACAGACGACTACATATTGATGAAGGCTTTAATTTAACTCTCTCCCTCTTTATGAATATTCCTTGAATTCAATCTTCACCAAGAAGTTATCATTGAATATACTTGGATTTGTAGAGATAGAGTCAATGAAATTTTTGTACCTTTTGAGGTGCATTGGCAAGATTTTTGGCCGGTTCTTATGTGTACTCATTAATGTCATAGCCCTATTGTCATATTGTAATACATTTATGTAATGAAAAATATGAATAATAGTGATTTCTACTTAATATTCAAATATCTTAATTCAATAGGAACTTAAGATACTTAAAAAAGATTTTATGAAAGCCTCTTAGATTATTTTTTTATTTTAATAGCTAATAGATAAAAGTTAATTTTTAAACTTTCCTTCTAGGTTGTATAAACTCTTTCACTGCTTTTAAAAAACCATAAGTTAATAAAAATAGCATAGAGGAGATAAATAATTAGTATGATTGATACTAGGATTAAATTGAAGGTAGGATCAAGCTTAAAAATCTTTAGAATAAATTGGATTGATACCCAAGAATCAACAGTGTATGGAACAGGATCAAAATCAGATCTCTAGCCACAAAAATGGCAACCAAGGGCAGGATATTAGGTCATTCAAAGGTCAGCAACTAGAATTGGAGATTTAGTTGGAAGCTTCTTCTAAAGACATCAAGCTTGTTTTTGTAGGATTTAGAAGGACTTAGGAATCATTATTTAAAGTCAAGGTTTGTACTAGAGGTTAAGTTTTTATGTAATAAAGTTAGGACTAGAACTTTCAACTACTGTATGCAATACTATTGATGCATATGTATGTGAGGATGAAGAAGATGAAATTGGCAATTGTTGCAAATAATCAACAAGTGGAGGAAGGAATTATAATCAAAGATCATATTTTGATGATCCAAGTCACAAGGAGAAAGAAATTTTGAGTTATTATATTCAAAAGCATTGGACTAGAGCCACAATAGAGGTATTAGTGAAGATTGGAGATATGGATGAGCCAATTGTTGCTTTGATTGACCATGGTTTGGAAATAAATCTTATGTCTAAGGATCTTTATATGAAGCAAAAATAGTCGATTGATATGAAGCATGGATGAGTAATACGGGCAGCTAATAATACACAAAGTGAATTGCATAGTACTTGTCCGGATATAAAAATTTGGATTGATGATGTTGCAATGGAGCAAAATTTCTTTCTTCAAGATGTTATATCTTATCCTCTTATATTAAGAAAACCGCATATTATTGCAACTTGGATGGAAACAAAAGTACTTGATGATGGTTCAGCTTATGCACGGATTTGTAGTAAAGATGGGAGAAGGGCAGTATAGTTTTTGACTATACATCCAAATCATGAATGCAATTGAGACAAATTGAGAGAGAATCCATTGCCAAGGGTTGTTGAAGAAATTACGGATTTTTAAGGGATACTACTATAAAGTGGGATTATGGAGGTATAGAAGAAGAGATACTCTTGCAAGATATACCTGCCTTTAATACAAGTTTTATTGATATTTTTGAAAATAGAAGTATTATGTACAAAAAAGTTGTAGATTTAAAAAGGAAAGAAAAAAAAGACTATATGATATTAAAAAGAAATTATATGAATTGAAGATGTTAGAAGATGATGAAAGGATTTTTGGTATTTATGAAAAAAATGGATTAGAAGATTTTCTAAAAATGATTGCATCAATTAGAATAAGAGATGATGATAAGGTTGTACAAATTCATTCAAAGAAAATTTATTTTGTACTTAAATCTTTTAAAGTACTAGAGATTATAGTTGAAACAAAATATAAAACAATAGACAAGAAGGTGAAACCTATAGCCGGACCTTTGCTAGAAGATTCTAAAGAACAGATGAAAAAAACATCAAGAAAAAAGAGCTTAAGGGATCCAAGGAATATTGGATATAAGTTCACTAAAGAGACTTTTGAGGAATTAAACATTGGATCACATGGTTCTTTGTTCTTAGGAGAAATTGAGTATTTCAAAAAAATATTAACAAAATGAGGTAAATCATTTGCCTTAGAATTTCATGAAATTAGATGTGTAGATCCAAATATTATAATTCCCATAGTTATTTTCACTATATTATATGTATCTTACAATTTGAGGCCAATTTCAATACGAAGGGCACATTTGCCAAGTTTAATAGAATTATTAAAAGAAAAAATAAAGATGAAGATTTTGGAGCCTTCTTTTGCACTATATTCTAGTCAATGGTTTACAATGCCTAAGAAAAATGGATCATTACGATTTATTCAAGATATGCAACTGATAAATGCAGTGACTATTAGAAATGTGGAAATTAGACCAATAATGGATGAATTTGCTAAAGCATTTGGAAGAAGGGCAATTTATTCAATGGATGATTTATATTTGGGCTATGACCAATTTCAACTTGCAATAGAGAATAGAGACATGACAACAATAAGAACACTACTTGGACTAGTTAGAATGTGTATTCTTTCTCAAGGTGCTATCAATTCAATAGCATATATGATGAACGAGATGAACAGGGTGTTGAGAGATTTTATTCCTGAGAAGACTATGTCTTTTCTAGATGATGTTCCTATAAAAGGGTGTAAGAAAGAAAACAAGGATGAAACTTTGGATAAGAGAGGATGTTGCAAGTATATTATTGATCATATACAAGATTATAAAAAGATATTGACTCAACTTGAAGAAATTCATCCCATGTTGTCGGATGCAAAATCCATATTTAGAATACAAGAAGTTGTAATTGTTAGATATTTATGTAGATTTTATGGAAGGAAATTGGATCCAACTAAAGTTGATGCAATTGGGAGAATGAATGAAGATTGCAATTCTTTAACAAAAGTGCGAAGGTTTTTAGATGCATGTGCATTCTATCATATTTGAATTCCTCACTATACTCATATAAAAGATCTATTGTATGAATTATTATGCAAGGATTATAGATTTAAATGGGAAGAAAAGCATATCAAAGTAATGTAAAGATTAAAGAATTTATTGACATTATTTCTAATGTTCAGAAAAATTGATTATAAGTGCAATAGACTAGTGATTCTTATAACAGTTACTAATTCAATTGCTATTAGATGGATTGTAGGTCAAGATTATTCAAATGAATATAGATTTGCATTTTGATTAGGGGCTAAGGTTTTAAGTATTCACCAACGTGCATATTCACAAATAAAAAGAGAATTATGGGGAGTTGTTTCAATTATAAAAGCTGAAAATGATTACTTAATTGGAGCAATGGTGGTGATTGAAATAGATTGTTTGCCTTTACTTGAGATGATTATTAATTGTACAACACTTGATATTGCAATGTTGAGGTGGATTGCTTATATTAAGTTATTAAATCTAGAGTTTAGATATGTTGTGAGAAAAAATAATCCGGTAGCAAATATGCTATCTCGAGCAAAATATGATGGAAAAGATGAGATGATTGATGATATTGATGATGTTGGTACAAAATTTTATTCAGTTTTATAATTGAATAAAGAAGATAAGTTATTTCATGAAAAAAATTATAAAAGCGAGTTATTAGATATTGGACATTATTTGAGTACATTAACTAAGCATATTGATTCTTCAATTGAAAATTTAAACAGATTAGGAAAAAGGCATACAAGTTTATATTATAAAGAGGATTTCTATGGAACAGGCCAAAATTAAATATTGGAATGCCGCAATGAGTAGTAGGTACCAAAAAAGAACAATAAAAATTACTCAAGGAATTTCATAATAGTCTATAGGTAGAATTGTTACGGACATAAGATTTATTCCAATAATTATCTAATTAATATAGATTGATAGAAATAGATAAAATAAATTAATTTGATAATATTTTATAAAAAAGCTTCCTAGAAGCTTCATAAATGCGGAATCACCTTCATACATGTTTATAGGTGATTGATAGATTAGAAACTTAACCAATAAGTTAGCCACATGTTGCACATGTTGACTCTTGAACTAGACTCTTGAATTAGACTAAAAGCAAGAAAAGAGTTGATAAGAGTGAAGAAGGCTTTACTCTTGTCTCTATATATATTATTTATTTAAGAGTCTAGTATATATACATGTATTTTCTAGTCTTTGGCAATAGCCATTCCAGTTTCTTCTTGAATATATATACTTCTTTATTTCTATCTTATTATTTTCCTTTGATATAGTTTTTTACTAACTTACGCATCTATTTTAATTTGTGTCTTTGACAGATTGACAAGAATAAAGTTATAGTATCAGAGCTTTGTTTCTTCTTGATTAAGAGTGGATTATTCTTTTCTCTTCATAAGATATAAGCATATTAGAAGTTGTAGATTATCCACTTCTAAATTGATATTGTTCCTAGAATTTTTTCCTTTATTCTTGAGTGTTTTATTTTGTAGTAAGAGTAGACACTTTTTTTCCTTTTCTATTGTGGTATTATGGTAGAGCTTGCTGAAATGAAGAGTGCAATGGCACAAATGTAAGAACAAATGAAAGAATTAATACTCGTAATGCATCAATTCAATGCACTACCACAAAGAGCAATAAGATTAGCAGGAAGTGAAGATATAGAGATGATTCAAGCTACTTCAAGCCATACCACTTTATCTACAATTGAACACCATTCAAGCATCAAAGAATCAAAAATTAGTTTGCCAAAGAAGTTTGATGGCAGTAGATCTAAGTTTTGAGGATTCATCAATAAAGTACAATTGATGATTGAACTTCAATCCCAAAGTTATCCAACCTACGGATCACAAGTTAGGTTTATTGAAACACTACTGTCAAGTTTTGCTTTATTATGATTTTTGTCCTTTCTTGAACGACATGATCCAGTATTAGATAATTTGGAGGCATTTTTAACAGAGTTTTGATCTATGTATGGAAAATATGATGCAATTTGTATCGCAACCAATAAAATCTACCACTTGCAATAAGACAATTGATCAATGATATCATATGCTTCACAATTGCGACAATTAGTAATTGACACTAAGTGGGATGATGCTTTGCTTATTAGCCAATTTTTCTATGGATTACAATATGAGGTGAAGAAATTGATGATCAACTTATCCAATCCTCATACATTGAGTCAAGCAATTGATTTTGCTATGAAGTGTAACAATTGGCTTTTTGAATTTTGATTACAGATCTGCTTAAGAGAGTCCTAATATTACTATAATACAATCACAATATCAACATCTTTTCAATACATATATTTAAAAGTAGAAGACATGCAAATTGACGCAATATATTTTAAACCTCTTATTGAATAAGAAAAGACTCATTGTTATTAAAAAGGATTGTACTTATATTGTGGAGAACCTAAGCACACTGCTTAGTATTGTCTGAAGAAATGACACAACCACAAGATGAAGAGTATAGTTGTCAAAGACAACAATATGTCAGAAAATAAGTTTGTCCAGCTATAATAGGAATTGTTGTCATATTGTGATTCGGCTACGATGTGAAAAAATTATATATGTATATTTAATATAAAATTTATTACATAGCTAATATCAAGGACATACTTATTAGAACCTTCTAGAATATTCTAGAAGGTTCTTAAAACTCTCTAAAACCTTCTAGAGCCTTCTAACATCTTCTTTTTTCTTAGAATGGTTGGAGGTCAAGACATTAATATGAGTGAAAGTTTGGAGTCCAAGATAGACGCCATTATGAATACTCTTGCTACGTTATCACAGAGAACTATGATGATGGAAGGAGTCTTTGCAAGACTTCATAATGATGGAGCATCCCGAATAGCACAATCTGGGCTTCATCAGCTTCAAGCTTCTGCACTAGAAGAAGCAACTTTACGTGTGGTTCAATGAGAACCATTGCTTCTACAATGAAAGGAGCCTCAAATTAGCCTTCTAGACAAGTTTGATGGCATACGCTCTAAGTTTCAAGGTTTTGTCAATCAAATCAAATTAATAACAGCTCTACAATCCGAATGTTATCCGACGGAGGAATCACGCATTAGATTGATTGGAACTTTGCTTACGGGACAAGCTCTATCGTGGTTTGCTCATCTATTTGAAAAAAGATCACTGATTTTGAACAACTTTGAGATTTTTTTAGAGGCATTTGCAGAAGCATTTGGCGAGCATGACAAGGCTCAATGGACTACAACAAAAATTCGATCGCTACAACAAGGGACTCACTCTGCATCAGTCTATACATCAAATTTCAGGCAATTAGCATACGACATCAATTGGGATGAAGAAGCATTGATGAGTCAATTCTATTGGGATCTAAGGGACGACGTGAAGGATTTGTTGTTATCTCTTTCTGATCCACGAACGCTCAACGAAGCCATTAGCCAAGCTGTGAAGTGCGATAATCGCCTATTTTAATGTCGCCAAGATCAACGCTCTAGACAATATACAAGTTGTCATGACGCAATTATATCAGCAAGTAACCTAAATTCACAATCGGAGACATAAGACATGCAGATTGATGTGGTATGTGTCAAATCCCTTATTCCAGAAGAAAAGAAGCAGCGTATGGAGAAAGGTTTGTATTTTTATTGCAGTGGAAAAGACCATAGAGCTGGAAGCTGTCCTAAGAAGCAAAATGGATGCAGCATCAAGAATAGAGGTGCATTTGTTCAGAAAATGAGGATGCCCAGTCACAATAGGAATTGTGTGGCTGGACAAATCAAAACCAGGTTCCTCTTTTTCTACTCAACCTGCCCGTTGTTTTACAATTCTTTTGTCTTTTGGTCCTGAAAAACTAAAAACCTTAGCCTTATTAGATTCAGAAGCATCTGCTTGTTTCTTAGACTAAGAATTTGCTAAGCATCACAAAATTCCCCTAGTACAGAAATTCAAACTTGTTCATGTAGAAGTAATAGATGTATAACCTTTATTATCTGGTAGTGTCACCCATGAATCAAAACCTATAGAAGTGACGTTTAAAGACCATAGTAGTTATATTATTTTCAACATTATTAGTATCCCGTCAAATCCTGTTATTCTTGGTCTTTCTTGGTTGAAAAAATATAATCTATCCATAGATTGGAGGTTGCGGAGGATAACATTTTCCATAGAACAACCTAAAGACAAGCCTAGAAGAAGATCCCAAACCAAAAAATCTTTATTGATTAGAGCAAGAACGTTTGTAAGATCATACAAAGAAGGCACGTCATTGATCATTTATGCGACTCTTACTAGTGGAGAGCAGATTTCAATAGTAGGTATATCAGAACAATACAAGGATTTTCAAGATCTGTTCCAAAAGATAAATGTTGATATGCTACCAGAACATCGAGTATATGATTGTGCCATAGAATTACAAGAAAGAGTACAACTATCCTTTGGCCCAATCTACAACCTATCACAGATGAAGTTGGCTGAGTTACAAAAATACATTAACGAGAACCTAGCCAAGAACTTCATTTGTCATTCAAAGTTGCTAGTTGAGGCACCAATCTTATTTGTGAAGAAGAAGGATGGCTCACTATGGATGTGCGTGGACTATCAAGGTCTCAACAAGGTGACAAAGAAGAATCGCTATCCACTACCTTTTATCTCTAGTCTTCTGGAACAACTTGGATGTGTAAAGATCTTTACAAAGATTGATTTAAGGGGAGCTTACAACCTTGTGCAAATCAAAGAAGGAGACGAATGGAAGACAGCTTTTTGTACAAGGTATGGTCATTTTGAATATGATGTCATGCCATTTGGTCTTATCAATGCTCTGGCGGTCTCTCAACATATGATGAATGATATTTTTTGAGAATATCTAGAGGATTTTGTTCTTATCTATCTGAATGATATCTTGATATTTTCTGAGAATGAAGAAGAGCATAAGAAGCACGTTTGTTTGGTATTCAAAAAATTATACTAGCGAGGACTCTATGCCAAGTTGAAAAAGTACTTATTTAACTAAACTGAGATGGAGTTTTTAGGGTTCATTGTGACTATGGAAGGCTTGAAGATGGATCCCAAGAAGGTAGAAGCAATTGTGTCCTAGGAAGTTCCAAAGACGGTTAGAGATATACAATGTTTTCTCGGCTTTGCTAACTTCTATCGGATCTTCATCAAGAATTATTCTCAAGTTGCTGCTCCACTTACTCGATTAACATGTAAGGATAAGCTCAAATGAGGACTTCTAGTAGAAAAAGCATTTCAAAATCTTAAAACAGTATTTACTACGGCTCCAATCTTGGTACACACAAACTTTGCAAAGGCTTTCTATTTGGAAATTGATGCTTTGGATTTTGCTTTAGGAGCAGTACTTTTGTAGATAGGCATCGACAATAAGCTTCATTTGGTTGCATTTTATTCACGGAAGTTTTCTGCGGTTGAGATCAACTATAAGATTCATGATAAGGAACTCTTTGTTATAATGGATTCTTTCCAAGAGTGGCATCACTTCCTCGAAGGAGCTGCACATCCAGTGACCGTATACACAGATCACAAGAATCTGGAGTACTTCATGTCGCCTTAGGTTCTAAACCGTCGTCAAGCTCGATAGAATATGTCGCTATCTAGGTTTGACTTCGTTATTATTTATCGGTGTGGAAAGCAGCAAGGATTATCCGATGCCTTATCAAGAAGATCATATCTTGCACCAAAGATTGGAGAAGTAGCGCTTAATCAACAGTGTACGACATTGTTAAAGCTAGAGCAACTCAGGATTTGTGCTGCTGTTGTGTCAATTGATGCCGACTTCCTCAACTAGATACGTGTTGCGACCATTGAAGATTCAATAGTACTTGATATCAAGCAACGTATCAATCATGACAAGTTCAAAGTTGAAGGAGATTTCTTATACTTTGAGGAGTGGCTATATATTCCAAAAGGGCCAGCAAGACTTTGAGTCCTTCAATCTCATCATGACTTTCCAAGTGCTGGACATTTTGGATTCAACAAGACCTTGGAATTTATTTTTCGAGATTTCTGGTGGCTCCAAATGTAGAAGGATGTGAAAGATTTTGTCATGTCTTCTGACATTTGTTCAAGATCCAAAAACCCTCGGCATCGCCCTTATAGACTTCTACAGCCATTACTTATTTCACGCGGTCTATGGTCTTCAGTTTCCATCGACTTTATTACAAACCTGAAACCATCAAATTCATTCGAAAGCATCTTTGTTGTGGTGGATCAGCTTACGAAGATGGCACATTTTATCCCTTGCAAAAAGACATCATCAAGCGAAGATACAATAAGACTCTTCTTTGATAATGTATATCAATATCATAGTCTACCAGATGATATCATGTCGGATCGAGGAACCCAATTTGTATCAAAGTTTTAGAGATATTTTTTTAAAATATTGAAGGTGGACATCAAGTTTTCTTCGGCATTCCATCCTCAAACTGATGGCCAAACGGAACGAATGAATCAAGTTTTGGAACAATATTTACAATACAGCATCAACTATCACCAAGATGATTGGACTGCATATCTACCGCTAGCCAAGTTTGCATATAATAATACCCTTCATGGGTCGACTCAAAAAACACCATTCTTTTCTAACTATGGATATTATGCGAAGCTTGATCTATTGAGTCCGTCAACGAATAACAACCTAGCAATTAAAGGATTGGTGAAGCAGCTATCGGAGCTTCAAACCACAATGAAGCTTCAATTGCAAATTGCCTAAGAGTCTTACAAAGCATCCATGGATAAATTTTGGAATCAAGCACCTAATTTCAAAATTGGAGATAAAATATAGTTGCTTTGACAGAATATCAAGACCAAGCTGCCATGTGAAAAGATGGACTACTAGAGATTGGGACCATTTGTTATCTAGAAGCAAATCAATCATATGGCGTACCACTTAGAGTTACCAGCTGCTATGAAGGTACACCCTGTCTTTCATGTTTCTCTGTTAGAGCCTTATCGAAAATCGTCTTTTCCTGGAAGAGTGCATTGTTTGCCACCTAATATAGAAATTGAAAACAACAAAGAATATGAGGTGGAAAAGATATTAGATTCATGGCAAAGATGGAATGAATTAGAGTAGTTTGTGCATTGGAGCGGCTGCGATATTTATGAACAAACATGGGAACCACCCAAAAATCTTGCCAATGCGTAGCAAAAGGTACGAGATTTCCATCGACGATATCCTAATAAATCAAAAGCTGGCCATTAACAAAGCGTGAAGATGAAGCCTTCTCTGGAGAAATGAATAGAAAAGGGATCCAGGTCTTATTAAAACATAACTTGTTGTATTTCGTAGTATCAAGATATCTAATATCAAGGTGTATTTAGATATGGCTAGTGAGAATGTAGATACTGTACTAGTGGTACCATCTCAACCGAGTAGCTCATGGCGTCGACCTCGAGATAAAAAATTAGAAGAGCCAAGAAGATGTTGAAGAATACCAAGCAACAAGTCACTTGTAATTATCTTTGAAGTTGAATCAGTTCATGCAAGTAGTGGCGAAGGGATATTTTCAGGTCGTTTCCACAATGAAAATACAAAAGTTCAGGCATGGTCTCAAGTGGAAGGTGTTGGTCATTATCAGTGGCTACAAAGACCTATGAACTATGTGCCTTGTGAACGACAACTGGAATATATTGCAGAGACTATGTGCCAAATCTTTGATTTTTTACGTTTGTAAGTATATATCTCAAATGGCTTCTCGGAGACCTTGAAGCTAGAGGAGGAGGTGATGTCAAGGACATACTTATCAGAACCTTTTAGAACATTCGAGAAGGTCCCTAGAACTCTCTAGAATCTTCCAAAGCCTTCTTACATCTTTTTAATTGGTAGAAGTTGCTTAAGAAGCTTCCTAGTTGGTAGAAGCTGCTTGAGAAGTTTCTTAGTTGGTGGAAGTTGCTTGAGAAGCTCCCTAGTTGGTGGAAGCTACTTGAGAAGCTTCCTAGGTAGGAGTATATATTGGAGTCGAGGCTGAAGAGTTCTTTAGTCTCAACAACACATCTCTTGGAGCTCTAGCTCACTTCTTTGGTGTTGTTTTTATACTCATCTAATATAATCTAGCTCTTATCAATTTTTCTTGAACTTTTTGTTTGGATTTTTTGTTTGTATTCTACGTCCGTGACAATTAAATAAAAGTTGTATCAATGGATTTTTATTAGTAATAAAATATGATTAGGTTATTAATTTAAAAATGATCTATTAAAAAGATTCTTAATGAGATTTATACAACCTTATTTTCTTTTTGATAGTGATTTTGAAGTTGATTTATATTGATAATAGCTTTTATATATCTTAAGTCACTTTTATTAGATATTGGTGATCTTTAAGATCTTATTTACTTCTTTTATTTGATATTTAGAACACATATTATATAAATCTTATAACAAAAAGGATTAAAAAGAGATTTTTAGTGTGAAAGGGGGTAGCTAGGCCATCTATGTGGATGAATAGAGATGGATGATAGAAGTTTCTATTCCTATTGGCCAAAAATCATGCCCAATGGACTTCAAGGAGGCTGCTCGAGGATTTATTAGAGATTAGGATTTATTTTTTGAAAGGATTCAAACATCAGAGGCTAGGATCATAAGATTTAGGTTTTTGAATATGGTTTTTGTACATATCTTGCATGATTTGGAGTTTTTATGAAAGAGATATAGGCACTCAAAGTTAGGGTGTCAAAATTGTATCTACTATCACTATTTTGGACATAATTTGCACGTACAAAGAGCAATAGATGATCAATGATTGGCATTAGAGAGAACACTTTCTTGGCTACACTTTTTACATATGGTTTGGTAAAATCCAAGCTAGGGTGAAGGAGATATCGAGAGTTGAAGTCAGTACTTGTAAGCTAAGAGCAATAAGTGACCCTACTTAGCTAGTGGTTATGTTTTGAACTATATCTTAGGAAATTTGATAGATTTTTAGCTCAAAATTTTTAAAAATATATATATTTGTGTCAGAAGATTATGAGCAAAATCTTTGTGGCATTAAGATTTTTGGTTTGTGAGATATAAGGAAAATAGTGCTCAGGTGTCTCTGAGCTAGGGTTTTAAGCACCTGCTAGGATTTTTGAGATATTGGACGATTATAAGAAAATTTATGGTTGATTCTTCTTTGTGATAAAATTTAAAAGTATTATCTATATTTTGAAATTTTTTATAGAAATTAAATAGTTCGATCAAGAATTATTGAACTTTAAAGTTTAACAAGAAATAGGTCCTTGCGAGTGAACAAAGTTTTGAACGATTTTTGTGGAAATTTGAATCTCTTTTATACAAAACTACTTCAATACAAGAGGGTTTTATCTATACAATTTTTTTTTTATAATATTTTTATATTATTTGTTTTTTTTATTAAGAATAAATTACTTGTTGGAGTTTTGTCAATAATTTATAAGTGAATTCTCCATAGCCAAGTACCTAGTGTATTTCCAAATAGAAAATCATGCCATACGATACTGTGCAGCTAGAATCTTATACAACTCCTAATAAAGATCCTATCTTCTCCTTAGAACCCTCTTTTTATTTTATAATAGATGTCTATTTGGGACCTAAAAATCACAAAGCCTTTGCCTTATTAGATTCAGGAGCCTCAGTGTGTTTTTTAGATAAAGAATTTGTTAAAAGTCATAAAATACTTTCAATACCAAAAACTAAATCCATACATATAGAAGTCATAATGTCAAGGATATAAACTAAAACACATGTATAAGTTAGTAAAAACTATGTGAAAATAAAATAATAAGATAGAAATAAAGAAGTATGTATATTCAAGAAGAAACTAGAATAGCTATTGCCAAAACTAAAAAATATATGAGACTCTTGAATTGGAGTAGAAGTAAGAAAGAAATTGACAAGAATAAAGAAGACTTCACTCTTGTCTCTATTTATACTATCTATCTAAGAGCTACGTGGCAATATTCTATAGGACCTCCTACTCATGTCTAATTTGTAAGACACGTGTCTAATTTGCAAGACACGTGTCAAACTTATAAGACAAGTTTCTCATATATGCGCCACGTACTTGGCTTGTTCTATAAGCTACCAATATGTGCAATACGTGGCTAGCTTGTTGATCAAGTTTCTAATCTACCAATCACCTATAGATATGTATAAAGGTGATTCCGCATCTATGAAGCTTATAAGAAGCTTCTTTCTAAGATATCAATTTGTAAGAAATAGGTAAAATAAGTCAAATTAACCTATTTTACCTATTTCTATTCATCTATTCTAATTAAATAATTATTAAAGTCTTATGTCCATGACATTACTTCTCCTTGTAGGGACGAGTTCCATGAGGAGCGGTGATTACATGTTGAAGAAGTCCATAATACGTGGAATTAAACTTGCCACATATTCTGATCTTTATTCCTTTTAAAAGTAATTGATAGGTCCTTTCAACCATCAATAATGTCCCATACCAGGGCAAGAAGACCACCCTGTTATTTGATCATTGTTGAGGACTTTATAACTTCCTTCAAAGAAAACATTAAAAACACCATCAAGAATAATTCCTACCTTTAAAAGTATCACTAAGCATCAGGAGTCTCTTCTAAGGTCGTGATATCAAACACGTTGTATTTTTCTATTAATCTAATAAAGGATACGTCGTTCTTGAGGATCTTCATCTCTATTCTATCATCTTAAAGGTTATAATAGTCGTAATGTCTCATCCGATAAATCAACAAACGATGGCTCTTGAGCTGAATTCACTGGTTGTTGATCCTTCATCTCTTTGGTGCAAACAAATCCAAGGAAATAATAACAATGATACAAGGTAGGATGAAACCTCTATAGAACCTCCTTTGTTTTATAGCAAAGATTTTTTTGATTCTTTATCTTGATTTTGACGGATGTTGTCGATGAAATGCATTGACTTTTGTTGATATATCTGTTAGATTTGTAGATGGCTCCTATATGCGTTCACTAATATTGTATTTGTGCCAATGCACAAGATATTCCAATCGATTTTGACGTCACCTTGAATCTAAAATCTCTTCAACCTCAAATTCTTCATTGTTGTCTATTACTATAAAAGGCAGTGGCATTTGTCTTCTTTCTTATATATCCATTGTCTTGTATGGCTTGAGTAGTGATATATGGAATACATGATGGATCTTCATAGATTTTGGTAGACATAATTGATAAGCAACTGGATTGATTTGTTGACAAATCAAAAAAGATTCAAGCCTACAATAATCCAACTTGTCGCAAGGACAGATAGTCTTGATATTACGACAAAGTAAACATACTTTATCACCCACATGGAATTGAGGTTGTTTCTTGCAATAGACATTTACACTGATTTTTTGTCGTTCTTGAGATTTTTTTAGTTGTGCCTTTATTGTTGCATGTAATTCTAACAAATGATTTGTCAAATCTTCCAGCACAAGATTATCAATTTTTAAAAAGTCAAAAATATCAAGTTATAGATGATAACCATAATTTGTAAAAAATAGAGTTTGTTGAGTAGAAGAATGTACCAAATTATTATAAGCAAACTCTGCTAATGGCAATAGAGTTGTCCACTCATCTTGATAGTAGTTGATGGTACATCTCAAATATTGCTCCAAAATTTGATTTACTCATTCCGTTTGTCCATCAATTTGAGGGTGAAAAGTTGAGGATAATTTTATATCCATCTTCAATATTTTAAAAAGAATCCTCCAAAACCTTGATATAAATTGTGTTCCTCTGTTTGATATAATATCCCTTGATAGTCCATGATAGTGATGGATAATATCACGAAAGAGTTTAGCTATTTTTTCACCTAGAATAGATTTTGTATACAGTACAAAATGTGCCATCTTGGTAAAACGATCTATAATCACAAATATAGAATCATATGAACTTGACTTTGAAAGATCTATGATAAAATCTATAGAAACAGAAGACCAAGGTTGTTTTGGTACAAGTAATAGTTGGAGAAGTTTGTAAGGTCAGTGATGAGGAGTTTTTAATCTTAAACCAACATCACATGATTGTACAAATTCTTTAACAGACTTTCAAATCTAAGGCCACCAAAAATCTCTAGTTATTAGTACCAAAGTCTTATTCTATCTTAAATATCCTACCGCAGGAAGGTTGTGACGAGCTTCTAAAGCATGTAGTCGTGCTACACCTTTTGAAATATATAGGCATCTTTTGAAATAGAGCAGATCGTTCTTGAACTCAAACTTGAAAATATCATGAGACTTAGATGAATTATTCTTAATTTCATAGACAAGAGGATCTGAAGACATATTGGACTGGATTTGCTTGACAAAAGTGGAATCAACAATTAATGTTGATTTCATTGCTTGAAGATGAAATTGCTCCAACTTTAAGAGGGTTGTTCTTTGTTGATCAAAAGATAAATCCCCTTCTCTTGGTACAAGATAAGAACGTCTAGAAAGGACATTGGACAAATCTTGTTATTTTCTTAGCCGATAAGTGATAATAAATTCGAATTTTAACAAAGACATAGTCCAATGAGCTTGGCGACAATTCAATACGTACACGGATAAAAAATAGTTGAGGTTCTTGTGATCCATATATACGGTGTTGTATGACGTGGTCTTCTATCTGGGAATACATTGGGTATCTGGTTGTGGAGAGTTTATTTGAAACTTGATGGCAAAAATTCAACAAGTGATTTATCCTTAATAAAAAGGACAAATGATATAAAAATCTCACAAAAGAAAAGTTATGTATACAAATCCTCTTGTATTCAAGTAGGTTTGTACAAAAAGGGTTCAAATTTCCACAAAAACCCTTCATAACTTTGTTCATCTGCAAGGACTTATTTCTTGCTAAACTTTAGAGTTCAATAATTCTTGATCCAACTATTTAGTTTCTTTAAAATTTCATTCAAAGTGTAGACAATCTTCTTAAATTTTACTACAAGAAAGAATCGACCATAAATTCATTTCCAATCATCTGATATCTCAAAATCCCTAGCAGGTGCTTAAAACCCTAGCTCAGAGACATCCGAGCACTATTTTCCTTATATCTCACAAATCCAAAATTCTAATGCCACAAAATTTTTGCATTTAGTTTTGTGACATATACATATACACTCTTAAAAATTTTGAGCCAAAAATCTATCAAATTGCCTAGGATATAGCTCAAAATGTAACCACTAGTTAAGTGGGGTTACTTACTACCCTTAGCTCACAAGCACTAACTTCAACTCCCAATATCTCCTTCACTCTAGCTTAGATTTTATAAAGTTGTACATAAAAAGTGTAGCAAAAAAAGTGTCCTTTCCAACCCTAGTTGCCAATCCTTGATCGCTCTTTGTGTGTATGAGTTATATCCAAAAGAGTGATAGTAGGTCCAAAATCAACACCTTAACTTTGAGCGCCTATAACTTCTTCATAAAAAGAGCAAATCACACAAATTTTGCACCTAAACCAGATCCAAAAATCTAAACCTTATGATCCTAGCCTCTGATATTCAACTCTTTTCGAAAGACAAACCCTAATTCCTAATAAACCCTCGGGCAGCCTCCTTGAAGCCCATTGGGCATGATTTTTGGCCAATTAGAATAGAGATTTCTATCATCCACCTCTATCTATCCACATGGATGGCCAAACTATCATTTTTATACTAAAAACCCTTTTCTAATCCTTCTTCTTATAAGATTTACATACTTTATACTTTAAGTACCAAATAAAAGAAATAAATTAAGATTTTAAGGATCACCAATGTCTAACAAAAGTAACTTAAGATACATATAAGTTATTGTCAATATAAATCAACCTCAAAATCACTATCAAAAAAAAAAAAAGATTGTATAAACCTCATTAATAGTCCTATTAAATGGATTCTTTCTAAATTAATAATCTAATCACATTTTATAATCAATAAAATCTATTGATATGGCTTTTACTTAACTGTATAATAAATTATACATTAAATATATATGTACAATTTTTTCACATGGTAGCCAAATCAAAACATGACAACGGTGATTGGATTAGAAGGGCCTTTCAGATAGTGATGCCATTCTTAAAAAGAATCTACAATTGCAAAAAGTTCTTTATCATGGATTTCGTAATTGATCTTTGTTGTTGAAAATTTTTTGGAATGGAAAGCTACTAGGTGGAGTTTGTCACCTTCTCCCATTTGTAACAATATTGCCTCCAAAGCAAAGTCTAAGGCGTCTGTTTCTATGAAAAATGCCTTAGAAAAGTTGATGCAATACAAGATTGGGAGAGAAGTAAAAGTTGTCTTCAAAGCCTTGAATGATGCTTCTACTTCGTTATTCCACTTGAGTTTGTCCTTACAAGTTAAGCGTATAAGTGGAGCTACAACTTGAAAAAAATTCGTCATGAAGATTCAATAATAATTGGCAGATCTCAAAAAATATTGCACATCTCTTACTATTTTTGGAATCTTCCAATCTATGACTGTCTAGATTTTTTTAGGATCCAATTTGACACCATCATTTGAAATGATATATCCTAAAAAATCAACTTGAATAGTGTGAAATATACACTTTTCTATCTTGGTATATAACCATGTATCTCTAAGTTTTTGTAATACACGATGAACATGAAGTTCATGTTCTTCTGTGTTCTTAGAGTAGATTAAAATATTGTCTAAATAGCAGATAACAAAGTCATTAAGAAACTCACAAAAAATGTCATTCATAAGATATTGAAAAGTAGTTGGTACATTTGTAAGTCCAAAAGGCATGACATTATATTCAAAATATCCATATCTTACTCGAAATATAGTCTTCTATTCATCACCTTCTTTGATGCACATTAGATTGTATGCTCCTCTTAGATCTATTTTTATATAGATCTTGGCTTGATTTAATTGATCAAGAAGTCTAGATATCAAAGGTAGAGGATACCTATTCTTGATGGTAATCTTGTTGAGCCCTCAATAATCTATACACATCCGTAGTGACCTATCTTTCTCTTTTATAAATAAGATAGGAGCTCTTACTGGGGATTTTGAATGGCGTATGAAATTCTTGGCTAAATTCTCATCAATGTATTTCTTAAATTCAGCCAATTCATTCTCGGATAGAGTATAGATTGGTCCAAATAGAGGCTCAGTTTTCTCTTTAAGATCAATTGAGCAATTATATGGATGATGCTTCGAAAGAATGTCCGCATTTTTTTTTTCAAAAACATCTTGATAATCTTGATATTGGCTTGGAATGCCATTTGAAGTTCTTTTATTATTAGAAATAGATGTAGCATAAATAAAAAAAGATAATCTTTCTTTTGTTTCATTCATAAATGCTTTTGTACCTATAAATATGGATTTTATTATATTAGGCTTATAATTTGTTATTTGATTTATGGGACTCTTATTAATGCTTTGAAAAATGTCAAATCTACAGAAAATCCAATCTATTCTAAGATTGTATTTTTGTAGCCATGATAAACCTAAAATGATTGGATTACATGGAGATTTAATTATATTAAAGATTATACAACTATTATGACCATTTACTGTTACATTTATAGGAAGGATTTCATGAATAATATTTTCAAAAGATAATGGACAACTATCTATGACTTCTATGTATACGGGTTTAGTTTTTTCTACTGAAGGTATTCTACAACTTTTAATAAATTCTTTATCTAAAAAACATGGTGAGGCTCCTGAATCTAATATGGTAGAGGCTTTGTGATTTTTAGGTCCCAAATAGACATCTATTATAAAAGAAGGAGAAGGTTTTGAAGAGAGGATAGGACCTTTATTAGGAGTTGTATTAGATTCTAGGTACACGGTCCCTATTGTATCTAGACAAATTCGTTTTACAACATATTATCTTTATTGACAACCATACTCCTTATCTTGTGGTTGCGTCATTTCTTTGGACAATATTGAATAGTGTGCTTAAATTCTCCATAATATAAATACAATCCTTCTTGACGATGATGAATCTTTTCTTGTTCAATAAGAGGTTTGAAACGTATTGCGTTGTCGAATGTCATGAAGTTTTGTTTGAGAATACTCCAAGCACCTGGTTGTGGAAGAGAAAAAAGAAAATATGTAACAATAATTAGTCTTAACCTCTCTAATTAATCTCTAAATAATCATTAATCAAACCTTAAGTAAATCTTAGTCAACCTTGGTCAAATCCAAATAAATCCTAAAAAAAATCCTAACAATCTTAAAACAAATTCTAACTAAATCCTAGTCAATCCTGATCAAACCTTAACAAATCCTAAAACAAACACTAACAAATCCTAAAACAAACCCTTACTAAATTCTAATCAACCCTAGTCAAATCTTAACAATCCTAAAATAAATCTTAACTAAATCCTAATCAACCGTGGTCAAACCTTAACAAATCCTAAAACAAATCCTAATAAATCTTAAAACAAATTTTAACTAAATCTTAGTCAACCTTGGTCAAATCCTAACAAATTCTAAAATAAATCCTAACTAAATCCTAGTCAATCCTCGTAAAATCCTAACAAATCCTAAAACCTTAGTCAATCCTAATCAAATCCTAACAAATCCTAAAACAAATCCTAACTTAATCCTAATCAAACCCTAACAAATCCTAAAACAAATCCTAACTAAATCCTAGTCAATCTTGGTTAATCCAAACAAATTCTAAAATCCTAGTCAATCTTGATCAAATCCTAACAAATCCTAAAACAAATCTTAATTAAATCCTAGTCAATCATGGTTAAATTCTAACAAATCCTAAAACCCTAGTCAATCATGGTCAAACCCTAACAAATTCTAAAATAAATCTTAATTAAATCCTAATCAACCCTGGTCAAATCCTAACAAATTCTAAAACAAACCCTCATTAAATCCTAGTCAACTTTGATTAAACTTTAACAAATCCTAACTAAATTCTAGTCAACCCTGATCAAACTTTAACAAATCCTAAACAAACACTAAATCCTAAATACAATCCTAAATTCTAACCAAACCCTAATCAAGTCCTAAGCAATTCTAAAGGCAATTTTAGAACCTCAAATACTATTGACTAAACTATTGATCTTCTTTAAAAATTTACACACTCCTTAAAAACTAAGTTAATAGCAAGCACAAAAAATTTGAAGAGGATCAAACTTATCAGCAAGAAATTCAATCCAAAATTTCAATTAAGTATCGGCCAACTATTACGGACATAAGATTTATTCCAATAAATTACCTAAATAATATAGACCAATAGAAGTAGGTTAAATAAGTTGATTTGATAATATTTGATAGAAAAGCTTCCAAGAAGCTTCATAGACGTGGAATCATCTTTATACATGTCTATAGGTGATTGGTAGGTTAAAAACTTGGTCAACAAGCTAGCCACATGGCACACATGTTGGTAGCTTGTGGAACAAGCTAGCCATGTGTTACACATGTTGGTAGCTTGTGGAACAAGCCAAATACATGGCGCACATGTAAAAAACTTGTCGTACAAGTTTGACATGTGTCTTGCAAATTAGACACGTGTATGAGGTCTTATAGAATATCGCCACGTAGCTCTTAATTAGATAGTATTTATAGAGGCAAGAATGAAGCCGTCTTCACTCTTGTCAATTCTTTTCTTGGTTCTAGTCTAATTTCAAGAGTCTTCATATTTATAGTCTTTGGCAATAGCCATTCCAGTTTTCTTTGAATATATATACTTTCTTATTCCCATTTTGTGACTTTTCTTTGATATAGTTTCCATTAGATTATGCATCTTTTTCTAGTTCATGTCCTTGACAAATTGATAAGAGTACACTTATAATATCATAGCTTTGTCTTATCTTGATTAAGAGTGGATTACGTCTTTCTCTTCATAAGACACAAGCATATTAGAAGTTGTGGATTACCCTCTTTGTTCTCTCTTCTACTTATCTCGAGTGGTGTTAGATATTTTTTGATGTATTATCATGGCAGAGCTTGCCGAAATGAAGAGTGCAATGGCACAAATGCAAGAGCAAATGAGAGAATTGATGTTTGTAATGCATCAACTCATTGTACCTTCATAAGGAGCAACAAGCTTATCAAATAATGAAGATATAGATATGCTTCAACATCTATACCAAGCCATATAATTTCTTTTCCATTGGAACATCGTCCAAGCATCAAAGAACCAAAAATTGGTCTACCTGAGAAGTTTGATGGCACAAGATCCAAATTTTGAGGATTCATCAACCAAGTCCAACTGGTGATTGAATTGCAACTGCAAAGTTTTCCAACTCCAAGATCGTAAGTCAGATTTATTGATACACTACTTTCAGGTTCTACCTTATCTTGGTTTTTATCTTTTCTAGAACAACGTGATCTAATATTGGATAAGTTAGAAGCTTTCTTAGCAGAATTTTAATCTATATATGGAGAACATGATACAACTCGTATTGCAACCAACAAGCTTTGTATCCTATGACAAGGCAATCAATCAATGGCATTATATCCTTCACAATTTTAACAACTAGCAATCGATATCAAGTGGGACAATGCTGCACTCATCAGTCAGTTTCTCTACGGATTATAATATGAAGTGAAGAAATTGATGCTGAACTTATCCAATCTTCAAACATTGAGTCAAGCAATAGACTTTGCGGTGAAGTGTGATAATCGACTTTTTGGATTTCGATCTGAAAGTCATACAAGAGAACCTCAATGACATTATAATTCAGTGGCATCACCAATGTCTTCTCAATATGTACCTTCAGAAGTTGAGGACATGCAAATTGATGCTATACGTTTCAAGCCGCTTATTGAACAAGAAAAGACTCGACGTTGATAAGAAGGATTATGCTTGTATTGTGGAGAACCTAAACACACTGCTCAAAATTGTCCAAAAAAACGATGCAACTACAAGATGACGAGTACAACTGTAAAAGAAGATAACATGTCCTAAAACAAATTTGTCCAGCCACAATAAGGATCATGCGGCTAGAATTTTATACAATTTTTAATGAAGGTCTTATCCTCTCCTCACAATCATCTTCTTGTTTTATAATAGATGTGTATTTAGGACCTAATAATTACAAAGCCTCTGCCTTAATAGATTCAGGAGCCTTGGCTTGATTTTTAAATGAAGAATTTGCTAAAAGCCATAGAATACAGATATTATAAAAATCTAAATCCGTACACGTAGAAGTCATAGATGGTCGTCTTTTATCTTCTGAAGATGTTACTTATGAAACGCTTCCTCTGGATGTAGTAGTAAATGGCCATAATAGTTGCATAATTTTTAACATAATTAAATCTCTCTTTATTCCAATTATTCTAGGTCTATCATGGTTAGAAAAATACAACCCTCGAATAGATTAGATTTCTTGTACTTTGAACTTTTCTAAAAGTATACCTAATAATATAATTAATCAAGTAAGAAATCATAAGTCTAGTAGAATTAAACCTGCATTTGTAGGTGCAAGAGATTTCTTGCACGCTGCAAAAGAAGGATCATCTTTTGTCATTTATGCTATACCTATTTCCAACGATGGAAAGACTTCAAGTAACATTCCAAGTCAGTATCAAGATTATCAAGACATTTTTGAAAAAAAGAAGAAAGATATTCTTTCTGAGCATCATTTATATGATTGTTCAATCGACCTTAAAGAAGGAACTCAGCCACCATCTGGACCAATCTACAATTGATCACAAGATGAATTGGCTCAACTCAAGGCGTATATTGACGAGAATTAGGCCAAGAATTTCATATGCCATTTTAAATCTCCAACAAGAGCTTCAATTTTATTTGTGAAGAAAAAAAATGGATCATTGCGGATGTGTGTTGACTATCAAGGATTCAATAAGATCACAATCAAGAATAGATATCCATTACCTCTGATATCAAGACTCCTTGACCAATTGAATCAAGCTAGGATTTATACAAAAATAGATCTAAGAGGAGCATACAATCTAGTATGCATCAAAGAAGGTGATGAATGGAAAACTGCATTTCGAACCAAGTACGGACATTTTGAATATAATGTCATGCCTTTTGGACTTACGAATGCACCAGCTGCTTTTCAACATCTCATAAATGATATTTTTTGTGAGTTCCTAGACAATTTTGTCGTCTGTTACCTAGATGATATTTTAATCTATTTTAAGAATATAGAAGAATATAAAGTACATGTTCGTCAAGTATTACAAAAACTTAAAAATGCAAGATTGTACGCCAGGATGAAAAAGTGTGTATTTCACATTATTCAAGTTGATTTCTTAGGATACATCATTTCAAATGATGGTCTCATGATGGATTCTAAGAAAGTCTAGACAATCATAAATTGGAAGATTCTAAAGACGATAAGAGATGTCCAATATTTTTTGGGATTTGCCAATTATTATCAGATCTTCATCAAAGATTTCTCTCAAGTTGCGGCTCCACTTACACATTTGACTTGTAAAGACAAACTTCAATAGAATCAAGAAGCGGAAGTAACATTTGAAGCTTTAAAGACATTCTTTGTTTCTGCATCAATCCTGTATCGTGTAGATTTTTTGAAGGCATTTTTTATGGAAACAGACGCATCAAACTTTGTCTTGGGTGCCATTTTATCACAAATGGGAACAAATGACAAACTTCATCTAGTAGCTTTTCATTCAAGAAAATTCTCAACAATCGAGATCAATTATGAGATCCACGACAAAGAACTTCTTACAATCATGGATTCTTTTTAAGAATGGCGTCATTATCTAGAAGGCGCTTTGAGTCCAGTCACCGTGTATATGGATCACAAGAACCTCGAGTATTTTATGTCGACATGCATGTTGAATCATCGTCAAGCTTATTGGACTATGTCTTTGTGAAGATTCGAGTTCATTTTCACTTATTAGCCAGAAAAATAACAAGATTTGTCCGATGCCCTTTCTAGACGTTCTTATTTTGCACCAAAAGAAGAAGATGCAGCTTTTGAGCAACAAAAAACAATCCTCTTGAAACCAGAGCAGCTTCATCTTTGAGCAATAAAATCAACATTGACTGTTGATTCAACTTTTCTTAAGCAAATTCAATCAAGTATGTCCTCAAATCCTCTTATTCATGATATCAAGAATAATTCTTCTAAGTCTCATGATTCTTCTAAATTTGAGTTCAAAAACAATCTATTATATTTTGAAGGACGTCTATATGTTCCAAAAGGAGAAGCACATTTACGTGTTCTTCAAGCACGTCATGATTTTCCAGCGGTAGGACATTTTAGATACAACAAGACTTTGGAACTTATATCAAGAGATTTTTGGTGGCTTCAAATGTGGAAGATAGTCAAAGACTTTGTACAATCATGTGATATCTGCTCAAGATCAAAGACTCCTCGTCATTGATCTTTTGGGCTTCTTCAACCATTATCTATTCCAGAACAACTATGGTTTTTTGTTTCTATGGATTTCATCACACATCTTCCAAGTTCAAGATCTTATGACTCTATATTTGTGATAGTAGATCAATTCACCAAGATGGCACATTTTATGCCATACACAAAATCTATCACAGGTGAAGAAATAGCTAAGCTTTTCATTGATAATATCTATCACTATTATAGGTTACCTAAGGATATTATATCAAATAGGAAAACTCAATTTGTGTCAAGATTTTGGAGAACCCTTTTCAAGGTCTTAAAAGTGGACATAAAGTTATCTTCAGCTTTTCATCCTCAAATTGATGGGCAAACAGAGTGCGTGAATCAAGTCTTGGAGCAATACTTAAGATGTACCATCAACTACCAGTAAGATGATTGGATAGCTCTTCTGCCATTGGCAGAATTTGTTTATAATAATACGATACATTCTTTTACGCAACAAACACCTTTTTTCACCAATTATGGTTATCATCCACGACTTGATGCTTTTGACTTTTCAAAAGTTGATAATCCAGCAGCAGAAGATTTGGCAAATTGTTTGTCACAGCTATATGCAATAATAAAGGTGCAATTAAAAGAAGCTCAAGAACGACAAAAAATAAATGCACATGTGTATTACAAGGAACAATTATAATTCAAAGTGGGGGACAAGGTATGATTACTTCGTTGCAATATTAAGACTACTCATCCTTGTAATAAGTTGGACTATCGTAGGCTTGGACTTTTTCATATTTTTGAACAAATCAATCTAATTGTATATCGATTATACCTACCAGAGTCCATGAAGATCCATCTTGTATTACACATGTTACTATTCAAGCCATAGAAGACAGTGGATATACAAGGAAGAAGACAAATGCCACTGCCTCTTGTAGAAGTGGATAAAGATGAAGAATTTGAGGTTGAAGAGATTTTAGATTTAAGGCGGCACCGAAATCGACTAGAATATCTTGTGTATTGGCGCGGATATAATATTAGTGAATGCACATGGGAGCCATCAAAGAATCTAACAAATGCATCAATAAAAGTCAATGTATTTCATCGACGACATCCATCAAAACCAAGATAAATACTCAAAAAAATCTTTGCTATAAAGCAAACCAGGTTCTATAGAGGTTTCATCCTACCTTGTATCATTGTTTGTCATTAGATTTGTTTGTGCCAAAGAGATAGAGGATCAACAACCAGCGAATTCAGCTCAAGAGCCATCATTTGCTAATTTATTGGACAAGACATTACGACTATCACAACCTTCAAGATGATAGAATAGAGATGAAGATCCTCAAGAACGACATGTCCTTCTTCGGATTGATGGCGAAATACAACGTGTTTGGTATCACGACCTTGGAAGAGACTCCCGATGTTTGGTGATACTTTTAGAAGTAGGAACTACTCCTAATGGTATTCCTAATATTTTCTTTGAAGAAAGTTATGAAGGCCTCAACAATGATCAAATAACAAGGTGGTCCTCTTGCCCTAGTATGAGACATTATCGATGGCTAAAAGGACCTATCAAATACCTTTGAAGGGAATAAAGATCAAAATATGTGGCAAGCACAATTCGACGTATCCTAGACTTCCTCAACATATAATCACTGCTCCTCATAAAACTTGTCCCTAGAAGGCGGGATAATGTCACGGACATAAGATTTATTCCAATAAATTATCTAAGTAATATAGACCAATAGAAGTAGGTAAAATAAGTTGATTTGATAATATCTGATAGATAAGCTTTTTAAAAGCTTCATAGATGCGGAATCACCTTTATATATGTTTATAGGTTATTGATAGGTTAAAAACTTGGTCAACAAGCTAGCCACATGGCGCACATGTTGGTAGCTTGTGGAACAAGCTAGCCATGTGTCACACATGTTGGTAGCTTGCGGAACAAGCCAAGTACGTGGCGCTTATGTGAGAAACTTGTCGTGCAAGTTTGACACATGTCTTGCAAATTACATACGTATATGAGGTCCTACAAAATATTGCCACGTAGCTCTTAATTAGATAGTATTTATAGATACAAGAGTGAAGCCTTCTTCACTTTTGTCAACTCCTTTCTTAGTTCTAGTCTAGTTTCAAGAGTCTTCATGTTTCTAGTCTTTGGCAATAGCCATTCTAGTTTTCTTTGAATATACATACTTTCTTATTCCTATTTTGTGACTTTTCTTTGATACAATTTCCATTAGATTATGCATCTTTTTCTAGTTCATGTCCTTGACACCAACCTCCTTCTCCTACCTTGATGCTGATTGTCTAGTACCAATATTTCCTTCTTACACAATTTAATTGCTTTCAAATTTTATAAACATGTAGGAAATTAAGTCTTCTATACATACATATAAATTTCACTCCAATCCAATTAGTAGATTGCTAGAAATCTTAAGAAACCTAATTAACCCTCAATTCCCAATTTCTGAGATCCCAACCCACATAAACTTCAATAATCTTTGATTGAGCTATTAGATCAATCTCAAATTCATAGTACCTTATAAGCACTATTATATGCACCAATCTACAAAATATTAGCTATAGATCTATAATCAATCTCACAAAATGCTCAAAAATATAAATCCCAATATATTTCACAAAATCAAAGTCACCAAAATCAACCTTGATTTTGCAAAGCCATTACAAAGTTATTACTAATTTAAATCACTTCTAACTAATGCTTAAAGAAAGATTCTCTAGTTTTCTCTTTAATCCTACCTTTTGATCTACAAAAAGCCTTTGGACCTCTCGTATGCACATGGTTTTGTGCCTTAGGATTTGATTTCAACCCTGGCTCATAACCAATCTTTTTTGGGTATCTATTTTGAAATTTTTGTAGTAAATTTTTCTAAAATCTATTTTTAATTCCCTCTTGTATATATCTATATCAATTTATTTTTTAATCTATTTTATTTTGTCTTACTTATGGCCCTACAAAATAAATAAAAGTTCATTTGTAAAAAAGACAGCATTAACATCCATTAGTTTTATTCCTTTTTTACTATTATCTATTTTTTTAAGATAATTTTTTATAATATTTTGAATTAAGATCTTCTATAATATACTATTTCAATACTCTTTCACCTAATAATCACATTACATCATGACAGCATTAATTTATATGTCTTCAATTTTTGAATGTACATATTGAGAAGATGTTGATATTGCCATTGTATTGTAGTAACATTGGGGCTTCCTTGTGTAGCTCTCCAATCAAAATTCAAAAAGCCGATTGTCACATTTTATAGCAAAATCAATTTCTTGACTCAATGTCTCAAGATTAGATAAATTGAGCATCGATTTCTTTATCTCATATTATAATCCATTGAAAAATTGACTAATAAGTGTAGCATTATCTCACTTGGTGTCAATTGTTAATTGTTGCAATTGTGAAGCATATGATGTCAGTGATCGATTGCCTTATTACAAAATATGAATCTTGTTAATTATAATACAAATTGCATCATGTTTTCCATATATAGATCAAAATTCTACTAAAAATACTTCCAAATTATCCAATACTTGATCACGTCATTCAAGAAAGGACAAAAACCATGATAAAGCAAAATCTCATAGTAGTATTTTAATAAACCTGACTTGTGATCCCTAAATTAGATAATTTTGAGGTTGAAATTCAATCACTAGTTGTACTTGATTGATGAATCCTCAAAACTTAGATCTGGTACCATCAAACTTCTCCGCCAAATTAATCTTTGGTTCTTTGATGCTTGAATGATGTTCAATCACAAGTAAAGTGGTATGGCTTGAAGCAGCTCAAATCATCTCTATATCTTTGCTTCCTATTAATCTTGTTGCTCTTTGTGGTGGTGCATTGAATTGATGCATTGCAAACATTAGTTCTCTCATTTGCTCTTGCATTTGTGCCACTACACTCTTTATTTCAACAAGTTTTGCTATGATATCATAATAAAAAATAAAAAAATATCTATTCTCACTATAAAATAAAATACTCAAGAACAAAAGAAAAAAGTTTAGGAACAATATCAATTTAGAAGTGGATAATCTATAACTTCTAATATGCTTATGTCTTATCAAGGAAAAGGGGTAATCCACTTTTAATCAAGAAGAGACAAAGCTCTGATATTATAACTTTACTCTTGTTAATCTGTCAAGGATACAAACTAAAATAAATATATAAGTTAATAAAAACTATGTCAAAGTAAAATAATAAGATAGAAATAAAGAAGTATGTATATTCAAGAAGAAACTAGAATTATTATTGCCAAAGATTAGAAAATACATGAGACTCTTGAATTGGACTAGAAACAAGAAAGTAATTGACAAGAGTGAAGAAGGCTTCATTCTTGTCTCTATTTATACTATCTATCTAAGAGCTACGTGGCACTATTCTATAGGACCTCCTACACATGTCTAATTTACAAGACATGTGTCAAACTTGCAAGACAAGTTTTTCACATATACACCACGTACTTGGCTTGTTCCACAAGCTACCAACATGTGCGACAAATGGCTAGCTTGTTCTACAAGCTACCAATATGTGCAACACGTGGCTAACTTGTTGACCAAGTTTCTAATCTATCAAACACCTATAGATATGTATAATGGTGATTCAATATTTATGAAGCTTCTAAGAAAGCTTCTTTCTAAGATATTATCAATTTAATTTATTTTACCTGCTTCTATTGATTTATATTAATTAGGTAATTAATATAATAAATCTTATGTCTATCAGATATAGATGATTGCCCGTTATCTTTTAGAGATGTTATTCATGAAATCTTTCCTATAAATATAATAATAGATAGTCATAATAGTTGTGTAGTCTTTAATATATTTAAATCTCCCTTTAATCTAATCATTTTAGATTTATCATCGCTGGAAAAATATAATCCTTAAATAGATTGGATTTTTTGTAGAATTATCGAGGACTCAACAAGATTACCATCAAGAATAGGTATCCTCTACCTTTGATATCTGGACTTCTTAATCAATTAAATCAAGCCAAGATCTATATAAAAATAGATCTAAGAGGAGCATACAATCTAATGTGCATCAAAGAAGGTGATGAATAGAAGACTGTATTTCGAGTAAGATATAGACATTTTGAATATAATGTCATATCTTTTGGACTTACAAATGCACCAACTGCTTTTCAATATCTTATGAATGACATTTTTTGTGAGTTTCTTGATGACTTTGTTATCTGTTATTTAGACAACATTTTAATCTACTCTAAGAACACAAAAGAACATGAACTTCATGTTCATCGTAAATTATAAAAATTTAGAGATACATGGTTATATACTAAGATAGAAAAGTGTGTATTTTACACCACTCAAGTTAATTTCTTAGGATATATCATTTCAAATGATGGTCTCAAAATAGATCCAAAAAAAATCCAAACAATCATAGATTGGAAGATTTCAAAAACAGTACAAGATTTGCAATGCTTTTTGACATTTGCCAATTATTATTGAATCTTTATCAAGAACTTTTCATAAGTTGTAGCTCTACTTACACACTTAACTTGTAAGGAAAAACTCGAATGGAGCAAAGAAGTAGAAGCATCATTTGAGGCTTTGAAGACAACTTTTACTTCTACACTAATCTAGAATCGCGTCGACATTTCTAAGGTATTTTTTATAGAAACAGATGCATTAGACTTTGCTTTAGGGGCAATTTTATCACAAATGGGAGCAGATGATAAAGTCCACCTAGTAGCTTTTCATTTTAGGAAATTTTTAGCAATAGAAATCAACTACAAAATCTATCATAAAGAACTTTTTTCAATTATGGATTCTTTTTAAGAATGACATTATTATTTGGAAGGCGCTTCTACTCTAGTCATCGTTGTTGTATTATAATTATTTATAGTATATAAAAATTAATTAAAATAAATAATAAATTCATAGATTCTAATATATGTAAAAATGGTTAAAAAAATAAATTAAAGAGAGTTGGTATAAGAAACTTTATTTTAGATTTTTACTTACTTTGGTTATAGTATTTAAATTATATAGGATCTAAATATTTAGTATAAAGCCTTGAGAGGCAATTGGGATCCAAAGAAGAATAATTAAACTACTAAGAGGCCTATTTGGAAGGATGAAGATAAAGTGAAGATGAATGAAGATAAGAGATGAAGTTCTTCATTCTTATTGGTCAATGGTCATGCCTAATAGGCTTTGAGGAGGCTACCCACAAGGAGAAGAAGGATTTTGGCAACTTTAAGGAATGTATTTGAGAAATCAAAGACTAGGATTAGAAAGCTTATTTTTTATACTATAATTTTGATATAAGAATCAAGAGATTTGGAATTTTTATGAGAGAGGAGTAGGTGCTTGAAATTAAGGTGTAAAAATTGTACCTTTTGTCACTCTTTTGAGGATTAGATGAATTGTATGAGAGCTTTGGAAATCAAGACATGTGGTTGGAGAGGGAATTTTAAGATCTATATTTTATGAGGAAGGATTATTATATTTAGAGTTCTAAAGAAAGAAATATTGAGAGTCAAAGACAACATATTTAATTCCAAGGTAGTAAGTAGATTGTTTTATTGATAGTGATGGGATTTGCCATATCTTGAGCTTTTGGACGAATTTTTATCTAAATATTTCTATAAAGATGTATTATTTTATTAAAAAGCTGTATATCAAAGTTTCATAGTATTTAAACTTTTAGATTATGAGATATGAAGAACTTAATATATGGATATTTATAAATAAAAATTTTAAGCTATTTTTAGGATTTTTATGATATCTAAAGATCGGTAATGAATCAATAGTTGAAATTTGTTACGCTAGTTATTAAAAATATATCGGTACTTTATATTAATTTTGAGTTGATTTGGACAGTTGGATTATAGATTGTTGAAGTTTAGAAAAAATTCCTTCTCTATATGTGAATGAGGGCTTTTAAAATATTTTGTTATACTTTGAGTGTTTTGAAGAAATAAGACTTATGTATTAGGTGTGATAGCCCTATGAAGAAATATTTTATATAAATTTGGGGGTTTTATTATATTTGGATCTTGATTGAATAATTAGTGGCAGCTAGAAGCCCAGCGCTTTTTTGATGCAAATTCTTTCTACCATGATACCGTTGTCGTATGATGTGGCCTTCTATCTGGGAATACACTGGGTACCTGGCTATGGAGAGTTTATTTGAAATTTGATGGCAAAAATCGACAGGTGATTTGTCCTCAGTAAAAAAGACAAATAATACAAAAATCTCACAAAAGAGAAGTTATGTATATAAACCCTTTTTTATTCAAGTAAGTTTGTACAAAAAGGGTTCAAATTTCCACAAAAACCCTTCAAAACTTTATTCATCCGCAAGGACTAATTTCTTACTAAACTTTAGAGTCCAATAACTCTTCATCCAATTATTCAGTTTCTATCAAATTTAATTTAAAGTATAGATAATTCTCTTAAGTTTCACCACAAGAAAGAATCAACCATAAATTCATTTCCAATTATCTGAAATCTCAAAACCCCTAGCAGGTGCGTAAAACCCTAGCTCAGAGATACCCGAGCACTATTTTCCTTATATCTCACAAATCCAAAATCCTAATGCCACAAAATTTTTGCTTATAGTCTTGTGACATAAGCATATACACTCTTGAAAATTTTGAGCCAAAAACCTATCAAATTTCATTAGATATAGCTCAAATTGTAACCACTATGTAATCAGGTCACTTATTGCCCTTAAGGTTGTAAGCACTGACTTCAACTCCCAATATCTCCTTTATCTTAGCTTGGATTTTATCAAGCTATACATGAAAAGTGTAGCCGTGAAAGTGCTCTCTTCAACCCTAGTCGCCGATTCTCAATTGCTCTCTGTATGCGCGAGTTATACTGAAAAGAGTGACAGTAGGTCCAAAATCAACACCTTAACTTTGGGCGCCTATAACTTCTTCATAAAAAGAGCAAACCACACAAAATTTGCACCTAAACCAGATCCAAAAACCTAAACCTTATGATCCTAGCCTCTGATATTCGACTCCCTTCCAAAAAACAAACCCTAACTCCTAATAAACCCTCGGGCAGCCTCCTTGAAGCCCATTGGGCATGATTTTTGGCCAATTAGAATAGAGATTTCTATCATCTACCTCTATTCATCCACATGGATGGCCAAACTATCCTTTTTACACTAAAATCCCTTTTCTAACCTTTCTTCTTATAAGATTTACATACTTGGTGCTTTAAGCACCAAATAAAAGAAGTAAATAAGATCTTAAGGATCACCAATGTCTAACATAGGTGACTTAAGATATATACAAGTTACTATCAATATAAAATTAACTTCAAAAGTCGCTATTAAAAAAAAAAAAGGTTGTATAAACCTTAATAATAATCCTTTTAATAGATCCTTTCTAAACTAATAACCTAATCACATCCTATAACCAATAAAATCCACTGATATGACTTTCATTTAGCTAAGTAATAAATTGTACATTAAATATACATATACAATTTTTTCACATAGTAGCCAAATCACAACACGACACCGTATATATGGATTACAAGAACCTCAAATATTTCATATCAATACGTGTATTGAATCATTGTTAGGCTCGTTGAAGCATATCTTTATTAAGATTTGAATTTATTATCATCTATTAGTCAAGAAAATAACAGGATTTATCTGATGTTCTTTCTAGATATTCTTATCTTGTACCAAAAGAAGGAAATTTTACTTTTAATCAACAAAAAATGACCCTATTGAAGCTAGAGCAATTTCATCTTTGAGTAATAAAATCAATATTGACTGTTGATTCAACTTTTGTTAAACAAATCTACTCAAGTATGTCTTCAGATGCTCTTGTCCATGAGATTAAGAATAATTCATCTAAGTCTCATGATATTTTCAAGTTTGAATTCAAGAATGATCTATTCTATTTCAAAGGCCACTTATATATTCCAAAAGATACAACATGACTACGTGCTATGGAAGCAAGTCACAACCTTCCTGCCGTAGTACATTTTGGATATAATAAGACTTTGGAGCTAATATTAAGAGATTTTTGGTGGCCTCAAATATGGAAGGTTATTAAAGAATTTGTAAAATTGTATGACATTTGTTCAAGATCAAAAACTCCTCGTTATTGACCTTACAAACTTTTCCAATTATTACTTGTACCAAACCAACCTTGGTCTTTTGTTTCTATGAATTTTATCACGGATCTTCTAAAATCAAGTTCATGTGACTCTATATTTGTGATTATAGATCATTTTACCAAGATGGCACATTTTGTATCATATATAAAATCTATTACAAGTGAAGAAACAACTAAACTCTTCTTTAATAATATATATTATTATTATGGATTATCAAGGGATATTATATCAAATAGAAGAATACAATTTGTATCAAGATTTTGAAGGATCTTTTTCAAAATATTAAAGGTAGATATAATACTATCTTCAACTTTCCATCCTCAAATTGATGGATAAACGAAACGAGTAAATCAAATTTTGGAGCAATATTTGAGATGTACCATCAATTATCATCAAGATGATTGAACAATTCTTTTGACATTAGCAGAGTTTGCTTATAATAATTCGGTACATTTGTCAACTCAAGAAACTCCATTCTTTATAAATTATGGTTATCATCCACAATTTGATATTTTTGACTTTTCAAAAGCTGATAATCCTATGGCAAAAGATTTGACAAATTGGTTGTTAGAGCTACATGCAATAATAAAGATATAATTAAAGAAAGCTCAAGAACGACAAAAAATCAATGCAAATGTCTATTGTAAGGATCAACCTTGATTCTATGTGGATAATAAAGCATGGTTATTTTATTATTATATCAAGACTATTCACCCTTATCACAAGCTAGATTATCGTAGGCTTAGACCTTTTTTGATTTGTGAAAAATTCAATCCAATTGCTTATCAATTATATCTACCAAAATCTATGAAGATCCATCATGTATTCCATGTATTACTACTCAAGCCATACAAGATAGTAGATATACAAGGAAGAAGACAAATGCCACGGCCTCCTATAGAAGTGGACAACAATGAAGAATTTGAGGTAGAAGAGATTTTAGATTTAAGGCAAGGCCAAAACCAACTAGAATATCTTGTACATTGGTACGGATATGATATTAGTGAACACACATGAGAGCCAACTAAGAATCTAGTAAATGCATTAATAAAAGTTAATACATTTCATTAACAACATCCATCAAAATGAAAATAAAGAATCAAAAAAATCTTTGCTATAAAATAAAACAGTTTCTATAGAGGTTTCACTCTATCTTGTATCATTGTTTGATATTTCCTTGAATTTGTTTGTACTAAAGAGATGCAAGATCAACAACCTATAAATTTAGCTCAAAAATTATTATTTGTTGACTTACTAGACAAGACATTACGACTATCACAACCTTCAAGACAACGGAATAGAGATGAAGACCTTCAAGAACGACATATTCTTCCTCAATTTGATGGCAAAATACAACGTGTTTGGTATAATGACCTTGGAAGAAATTCTCAATGTTTGATGATACTTTTAGAGGTAAGAACTACTCATGATGGTGTTTCAAATGTTTTCTTTGAAGGAAGTTATGAAGGCCTCAACAAAGGTCTAATAATAAGGTGGTCCTCTTATCCTAGTATGGAATACTATCAATGGCTGAAAGAGAACAAAGATCAAAATATGTGGTAAGCACAATTCAATATATCTTAGACTTCCTCAATATGTAATCACCGCTCGTCATGGAACTTGCCGCTAGAAGGGGAGATAATATCACGGACATAAGATTTATTCCAATAATTATCTAGTTAATAGAAGTAGGTAAAATAAATTAATTTGATAATATTTTATAGAGAAGCTTCTTAGAAGCTTTATAAATACAGAATCACCTTTATATATGTTTATAGGTGATTGGTAGGTTAAAAACTTAGCCAACAAGCTAGCCACATGTCACACATATAGGTAGCTTGTCGAACAAGCTAGCCATGTGTCGCACATGTTAGTAGTTTGTGGAATAAGCTAAGTACATGGTGCACATGTAAGAAACTTATCTTACAAGTTTGACATGTGTCTTGCAAATTAGACATGTGTTGGAGGTCATATAGAATGCCGCCACATAATTTTTAGATAAATAGTATATATAGAGACAAGAGTGAAGCTTTCTTTGCTCTTATCAACTCCTTTCTTGCTTCTAATCTAATTCAAGAGTTTCATGTATTTTCTAGTCTTTGGAAATAGTCATTCCAGTTTTTTCTTGAATATACATACTTCTTTATTTCTATCTTACTATTTTTCTTTGACATAATTTTTTTCTAACTTATGCATCTGTTTTAGTTCATGTCTTTGACAAGGATATAGAGAAATTTGGGCTATTTTTGCTAAATTGAAGAAATAATATTGATAGAAGAATATGTATTGAGATGTGGCTTCATTTGTGGAATCTTTTATAACTTGTCAAATATATTCAAATATATGTCATTGAGATAGATTATATCCAACATATCCTTTGGCTATTTATTTTAAATGGATTGTGGATTTGATTATTATGCTAGTAGAATTATGGCAAATGAAGTATTTAATTTTGGCTTGTGATGATTTATCAAACTAAATAGAAGGTAAGGCATTAAGAACAAAGTCTACAAAAGATATCTGTAGATTTTTACTTGAGGATGTTATTTGTTGCTATGGATGTGTAAGAAAGATTACTACAGGTCATAGAGAATTGGATGCACATGAAGCTCATGAGTTCTTTAAAAGATGTGGAATTAAATTATCATTGACCACTGCTTATAATCTAAAGGAGAATGCAAAGAATGAACATGGATATCTACCAATTGTAAAAGCCTTAATTAAAGCTTATAATGGAAGAGTAAAGGAATGGCCTCAACTTTTATTTTAATCATTATGGATTGATCAAACAATACATAATTCAATGATGAGATATATGCCAGTGGAACTCATGATAGGTCAAAAACCTATTATATCAATTGAAAAACATATACCAACTTAGAATATGCTACCTTGGAAAGATGGATTAACAAGAGAAGAATTGTTAGCTATTAAAATTTGGCTACTTGAACAAAAATCAAAAGATGTAGAATTAGCATTAAAACAATTATAAGAAGCAAGGCTAAAGAATAAGGCTCAGTTTGATAAACGACATTGATTGAGGCCTAGAGCAATTGAAGAAGGTGATTGGATACTTGTTTATGATAGCAGTTTAGATAACCAACATAATACTTTATGGAAGTTTTCAAAACATTGATTTGTACTATATGTAGAGGTAACAATGCATGACAATGTCACATATTCATTGAGGGAGTTGGATGGTACAAGGTTGAAAATACCTATTACTGGGAAGCAAGTAAAGTTTTTTAAAAGATGAGATGAAAAAATCAATATGAAAGATCATGCTATAGATATCAATGATTTTGAAGAAGATAATTATATTGAAATGCATGAGGAATATGATGATGAAGAACTTGATGCAAGAAATGAAAAAATGGTGTGATGCCAACTATGAAATATAGTTTGTTTGGCGTATATCAGAAAATGTGAAGGTTCAGAGGAGGTGGATGTTGTATTGTAATATGTTTATGTACTGAAAAACATGAATAATAGTGATTTCTATTTAATATTCAAATATCTTAGTTCAATTTAATAGTGTAATCAAAATTTAATAGTGTAATCAAAATTTATATGATCTTTAGTACAAAGAGGTTTTAAAAATTGGCAGTTTAGGATTGTATAGGATTTTTATAATATCTAAAGATTTATTAGTCAAATCAAGGTGAAATTTGGTATAATATTAGAAGACTTAGATAGGCTATCTACCAATTTTTGGCTAAATTTAATAATTGAAGAAGAAAAAATTGTTGCTGGGATATCTATATGAACATTTAAGTTGGCAATCAAGTGACATCAGTGCGGTTTTTGGTAAATTTTTGACAATCTATAAGTTAAGTTGAACTGAAACTTTCTAAGCATTTAGAAGACTTATATTCATATTTGTGTATAAAATTTTATCCAAGTTGTATTCTTTTCGGAATATGCAACTCTTTATAAGATTCTAAAAAAGAGATATGAAAAACTAGATGTACCTTCATAGCAGATGATAATTCTAAGTGATATGCCACTAGATTGATTTGCTTCTGGATAGAAAATGGTCCCAACCTTTAATAGTCCAATTTATCATATGGTCGCTTAATCTTGATGTTTCTTCAAAGAAGCCATATCTTATCTCCAATATTAAAAGCAAGTGGTTGATTCCTAAATTTATCTGCAGATACCTTGTAAGCATCTTCAATTGCTTGTAATTGAAGCTTCAAGATTATTTGTTATTATAATAGCTGCTTTGCAAATCCTTCAGCCGTTGGATTATTGATCTTTGGCATAATCCACAAATCAAGCTTTGGATGATATTCATAGTTGGAGTAAAATGGTGTTTGTTAAGTTGAAATATGAATAATATTATTATATGCAAAATCCGCTAATGGTAGATACAAGATCCAATTGTCTTATTGATAGTTAATATTGCATCATAAATACTATTCCAAAACTTAGTTAACTCATTCTATTTGGTTGTCAATTTGAGGATGGAAAGCCAAAAAAAATTTAATATCCATCTTTAATATTTCAAAAAGATATTTCTAAAATTTAGATATGAATTGAGGTCCTTGATCGGATATGATATCATCTGGTAGGCCATGATATCAATATATATTGTTAAGAAAGAGCCTTGTCATTTCTTCACTAAATGCAATCTTTTTATAAGGAATGAAATGAGCCATTTTTGTAAGTCAATCAACTACTACAGAGATGTTGTCCAATAAATTGGATGGCGATAGATCTATAATGAAATTCATTGAGATAGATGACTATGACCATCTTAGAATAAGCAAGGATTATAAGAGTCTATAAGGGTAATGTTGAGGATTTTTGGACCTTCAGCAGATGTTGCAAGCGAACATAAAGTCCTTCACTGCCTTCCATATTTGAGGCCACCAAAAATCTTGAAAAATAATTCCAAGGTCTTCTTAAATCCAAAGTGATCCACAATTAGAAAGTCATGGTGAGATTGAAGAATACGTAGTCATATTGATCCTTCTAGAATATACAAACATTCTTCAAAGTATAAAAGGTCTTTCTCAAATTTGAACTTATCGGCATTTTCTTTCAAGCAATGCTTGACATCAAGGGCCAAAACATCATTAGTGATTGCAGTATGCATCTCATTGAGGAAATTAGAATCAATAGGTGCCAATGTAATAATGGTGCAAAGGCAAAATTGCTCGAATTTCAACAAAGTTATATATTGTTAATCAAACATTATCTCTCTTATATTTGATACAAAATATGATATCATTGATAAAGCATCAGACAATCTTTGTTGCTTCCTAGGGCGATAAGTGATAACAAAATTAAATCAAGATAGCAACATATTCTATTAAGCTTGGTGGCAATTAAAAATCCAAGCTGACATAAAATATTCTAAATTCTTATGATGTGTATATATAATCAAAAAATACATTCTTCCTTCAAAAAAATGATGCCATTCTTGAAAATAATCCACAATAATAAGATATGATGTATTCCAAAAATATATTCTACATATGATGTATCTCAAAAATTCCATCTTAGGTTGATAAAATATACACTTTTTTGGTTTGGCATACAAACCTATATCTCGCAATTTTTGTAATACTAACTTTTTTTCTTCCAGATTTTTTGAGTAGATCAAGATGTCATCAAGATAGATCATCACAAACTTGTTCAAGTATTCTTCATATGAAATCATATCTTATTTGGCCAATCTTATAAAAGCCCTTGCTCCAACAAATAAAGGTTTATTAATTTGTGGCTTTTTATAAAAAAAAATTTATAGGAATTTCTATCAAAAATGTTATTCTTTGCAACTTCCAATCTATAAATGGATTATGCTTTTCCAACCAAGACAGTCAAAGAATAACAAGATTTGAAGGAGTCCTAATAATATTGAATACAATCTAGCTTCTATGATCTTTGAACAATACTTTTATAGGCATGGTTTTATAGGAGATACTACCAAAGAATAACGATCATCCATCTATTATTTTTACATGAATAGGTTTGGATTTTTATACTAGAGGAATTTTGTGAAGCTTAATAAATGCCTCATCTGCGAAACAAACAGATGCCTCCAAATCTAATAAAAAAGTCGTCTAAAGCTTCTGAGAGCCAAAATACAAAAGAATTGTAAAACAATGAGTATGCTGAGTAGAAAGAGAGAAACTTGAATAATTTTGTAATATTGGATTGTCGAGCCGCACGGTCCCTACTGTGACTGAACATTGTCATTTTTCTAAACCATTACACTCCTGATTTTGATAATATATCGATTTTATTTCTTTGGACAATTGTCAACCTTGTGGCCTTCCTCCCCACAATACAGGCATAGATCTTCTTCCATCCAATGCTTCTTTTCTTGTAGACTAAGAGATTTAAATTATACTACATCAAGTTGCATATCTTCTACTTCTGAGTGTGAATTCAAAATACTTATTGATATAGCATGGATATGTTGGATTTTATATTGTCTTATTGAAGTCCATGAATGTTGATCTTATCAACATTGAAATAATTAATTATCACATTTTATGGCTTAGCTAATAGCTTCATTGAGCGATTATGGATCCGGAAGCAGCAATAACAAATCCTTCACATCATCTCTTAATCTTCAATAAAATTGGTTCATTAAGGCTTCTTTATGCCAATTGATGTTGCACGCTAATTGCCTAAAATTGGATGTATAGACTAATATAAAGTACACCCCTTGATATAATATTTGGTGTCTGGGGTGTAAGATATCAGATTAATAAAGAGACAAGGAAAAGATTACAAAACTAGAATGATTTCCAAAATAAAAAACTAGATGGAGAAGAATAAAGAACTAGATGATTAATAAGAATAAGGACCTAGATTAATATTAAGAAACAAAGCAATACTTTTGATTGCTCCAAAACTTGTATTGGCAAGATTGAGGTGCATCTTGATCTTGCCTCTTATTTATATTACAAGGCCTATGTTCCATAAAATCTTCTAAGAATATCTAAGAAGATTCTAAAAATCTGAGAAAGATTTTAGAAAACTAAGACAAGTTCAAGAAGACTAAAGAAGATTTTAGAAGATTTTAGAAGATTCTAAAAAACTACGGAAGATTTTAGAAGATTATAGAAGATTTTAGAAGACCATAGAAAGTTTTAGAATGTAGTGATTTAAAGTATGGTATAATAGAGGTTATATCTGGATTAATTCTTTAAATCCAATGTAGTGATTTAAAGAATCTGCTCTTTGTTGCGACCTTCAAAACATCCTCCAAATATAATTTCTAATCCATCTAAAGTCATTCTTCCAACTTCAAGGAATATTATTAAAGCTCGGGCATTTGAATCAAGATTTTAGTGATGAGGCCATGTCTTCAAAGACTCCAAACATGGCCTTACTTGAAGTTGGAATACTCCTTCATTGACTTGTTCATATTCTTCAAACCCAGTAGATTGTAAAAATTGCAATGGTTCTCTAGCCACTTGTGTAGTAAAAGAGTCTTTTGACTCTTGTTCCTACAATTTCCTTGAAACGCAAAGACTTGATATAGTAATTAATAAAATTATAATAAGATCTATTCTATCTTAGAGAAAATAACTATATACAAGTAAAGATCTTGGTGTGGCTCTCTCTTTTTTATATTGGTCTTATATCATTGATAGAAAGTGTCATTTAGAAGCCAAGAGATGTTGATATCTACAAAATCTTCAATGGTGATTGAATATAGATTTTTTAGGATATCGTTGATGGAATTTACAAATTTTCTCAAATACATTCTTAAAGTTATTTAAAGGTTTTTATATTCTTTCACTAATTCCATAATCTTTCTAATGGATGAAATATTTCAATCGTCTATGTCTTATACGTGAATCCAATATTTTATCCACTTTATATTTAAGCTCTTAATTAATTTCAACTGGAGTTGGTGGTGGAAGAGTTCTTCTAATAATATTTGATTTGTAATAGGCTTTTAAAAATAAGACATGGAAGACTAGATGAATCCGCATACTACTTCGTAGTTCAAGACAAAAACTTATTGGATTTACTTAGTGTAGAATTGTAAATGATCTAAGTCTTGATAGTCTAATTTCCGTGATGGTCGATTTATTTATATATTTTACTAAAATAGTCAGACATGATCTCCTATCTTGAACTTTGGTTGATTCTTACATAGTCTTTATATTAGTCTTGAACCAATTGCAGTTAGAATTTTAATTCTGTATGGATGGCTTTTAAGTAGATAGCCATAATTTAAGAAGAATGGAATTTGCTTCATCAAAGAATATTTGGTATTATTATATGCAAACTCGGCCAATGGTAGGAAGTCCATCCAATCATCATGTTGGTAATTTATACTACAACAAAGATATTATTTTAAGATCTAATTCACTCGTTCTATTTGACCACCAGTTTGAGGATGATAAGTTGATGAGAGGTTGATCTTGACCTTCAAAAGTTGAAATAGTCCTCTCCAAAAATTTTATACAAATTGTGGTCTTTGATCCAAAATAATGTCACTTAGAAGATCATGTATTCGATAAATATTATCAATAAAAAGCTTGGCCGTTTCTTTTCAAGAAATAATCTTGTTGTACGAGATAAAATGTACCATTTTGGTAAAATGATCTACCACCACAATAATTGAGTCTTTTCCATTTAAAATTGAGAGGTCTGTAATGAAATCTATAGATAATAATTGCCATAGCTCTTTAAGAACTGGAAGGAATTGAAGAAGTCCATATGGTTGGTGTCTTAGAATCTTTGCTTAGGCACAAATTTTATATGATTGAATGAATTCTTTTACCAATTTTGACATTTAAGGCCACTAATAGTCTCTTGATATTAATTTCAAGGTCTTATTGAAGCCAAAATGTCAAGCTACTAGAAAGTCATGTCATGCTTGAAGAATTTGAAGTCTTGTAGGGCTTGGAAGAATATATAAGAGATCCTTAAAATATAACAATCTGTCCTTGAACTTGAAATTATTGTTTTCTTTCTCATATGTATTTTTTAGACGTTGCTAAATGCTCTCTAGAAATGGATCTGTGTTCATTACTCTTTGGATTTTTGTCTTTAGAGTTGTATCTATATAAGTAGATATTATCAATGTCTTCAACTATAAATTGGATGGCTTCAACATGACTGATTTTTGTTGATCCAATACAATGTCTTCTATTCTTGGTGTAAAATATGATCATTGAAAAAGGGCATTTGGTTTTCCTTGAAGTTTTTCCAGATGATATATAATCACAAAATCAAACCCAGATAATGACATGCTCCATTATACTTGTTGGCAATTTAAAACTTGAGTACTCATAAAATACTCTAAGTTTTTATAGTCAATATATACTATGATCTTGTATTGAGCCCTCTCTAGCAAATGGCACCATTCTTCAAAAGCATCAACAATTACCAATAGTTCTTTGTCGTAGATCTCATGATTGATTTTTATAGTTGAAAATTTTTGAGAGTAGAATACTACTAGATATAATTGACCATCTTCACCAGTTAAAGAGAGTACAGATCCAAGAGTAAAATATAAAGTATGTGTTTCCAAAATGAATGGTTTTGTTGGATCTGCATGGATAAGTATAGGGGCTGAAATGAAGGATTCTTTTAGTTTTTTGAATGCTTCTTTAATCTTATTGTCCTACATAAATTTTTCCTTGCCTATAAGTTGTGTTAATGGAACTACAATCTTGGAATAATTGTTAATAAAGATTTGGTAAAATTTTACAAAATCCAAAAAAAATTGTACAATTTTGATTGATGACGGTTGTTTCTATTCTATAATAGTTTGTATCTTCTTTAGATCAATAGAAATTCTATTTTTAGAGGCAATATATTCCAAAAATTCAATTGATGATTGATGGAAGAAATACTTCTCTAATTGCGCATACAATCCACTTTCCCGTAATTTCTCCAATATCATATGTACATGATGTTTATATTCTTGTTTGTTCTTAGAAAAAATCAAGATATTGTCTAAGTAGATGACTACAAAGTCATGTAAATATTCTTGCAAGATATCATTCATCATATATTGAAAGACTATAGGTGCATTTGTAAATTCAAAAGACATAACATTATATTCAAAATGTCCGTACCTTCTACAAAATGTTATCTTCTATTAGTCTCTTTTTTTGATCCTAACTAGGTTGTAGGCACCTCTCAAATCAAGCTCTATAAAAATCTTTGCATATCCTAATTGTTTCAATAATCATGAGATTAATAATAATAGATAATAATTTTTTATAATTATCTTGTTTAGGCCTCAATAATCTATACACATAAGTAAAGAACCATCTTTCTTCTTCACAAATAAGATAGGAGCTCTTTTCAGGTGATATTAAATATCTAATGAAATTATTGGCTAGATTTTTATCAATATATTTTCATAAGACTACAAGCTCTATTTATGAGAGATTATAAATTGGACCAAATGGAGGTTGAGTTCTATCTTATAATTCAATTGCACAATCATAAGGATGGTGTTTTAGTAACATGTTTGCTTTCTCTTTTTTGAATACGTCTTCAAAGTAACGGTGTTGACTAGGAATATCTTGCTTCAGTTGCTTTGTTGGATCTTTCATTGGGATAGAATACAATACAAATATAGTTCCTTTTATTGTTGCTTGCATAAATACTTTAGCTCCAAAAAATGAAGTAATACCTCATTTCTTCTTTTGATATTTGAATCTTGAAAAAATCTTTTGTAAATTTTAATCAATATCAAGATTATGTAATTCAAATCAAAAAAGTTCAATGACAATAGGATTTGTTATACATTAAATGATGTTGAAGATAATGTGTGATACTTGATCTCCAAGTACCACTTCCAATGGTTGGATTTCTTCAATAACATCCCCTAATACAAGGTTTCATCTATCAATGACCTCAACAGGTGTAGGATGGATCTTCTTTACAAATACTAAGTTGTATTTGGTTGCAAAGTCTTTATCCATAAAACATGTGAAGGCTCCAATATTTAAAAGGACTTCAATAGAAATCTCTTGCCTTAAGGTTCTTATATGTACAAGAAGTGTAAAAGAAGATGTTGGATTTAGATGTAGAAACAAATCTTTTTCCGATACTTTAGATTTGGGGGTGTCCAACCGCAAGGTCCCTACTGTGGTTGGACATCTTTGTTTTTTGACTTATCCAATTCAGATGTTATACCTTGTACCTTGAATTCTTTAGACTTATTTGGATAATTTGTTGCCTTGTGAATAGATCTTCCACAATATAGATATAAATTCTTTAGCCAATGTCTAGTCTTTTCTACTAGTGTTAATAGCTTGAATTGAGTTGCATCAATCCATATGGATTTAGAATATGTTAATGGCTTCTCTAATATATTTGAAGATATAGCAGATGTACTTTGATAGATATTGCTAAAAATTGATTGCCTCTCTTGTCATAACTCAAATAGGCAATTGTTACAAGTAATAGCTTAAGATATGAATTCCTCTAAGCTTTCAATTCTTGGCATTGTGATCAATAAATTCTTTACATCATCCTTTAGACCATAACGAAATCGAGTCATTAAAGCCTTATCATTCCAATTAAGATTATAAGTAAGTTATTGAAATTCTGCGGCATAAATCATAGTTGAATGTTGTCTTTGTCGTAGGTTTTGAATCTTCCTTATTGCCACCCTCTTTCAATCATTGTCTCTAAATGCAGTAGTAAATCTTTCCATAAAAGCCTCCAAATTGTATAGGATTAGAAAAAAAAATTCCAACAATAGAGTAAACCATGATTGAACACTTCTTGATAAAAGGGTGCCTACAAAAGTGACTTGAGTGAACCCATTTGGATAATAAGAAGAATATAGTCATAAGTAAAGTTGTACTTGTTGGACAAATCCTCAAAAGTTAGATCTTATTCCATCAAATTTATCAAGCATAGTAGCTTTTGGCTCCTTTATAACAAATCTTTGGAGCTTCTAGAAGAGTTATGTATATAGCTTGTCTACCGCCTACTTCCTTCAATCAAATAATCTCTTGTTACAAATTATGAATCTCTCACTTAGCTTCTTCAGATACTTGTTCCATTTATAATTTTTTTTTTGGATTGCAAAAGAATATCATTTCTTTTCATATAGTATCCAAAAGAGCTCAAAGATCTGCAAGAGTCACCACTCTATTCTTTGTTTGTGAGGATGCACTTCCCATGACTTGATCTATTTTCATATTGATAAAAAAAAAAAAAAATAGGCCATTAGTGTAGTATTTTCTGTACTAAAAGAAACATTGCTAAATAATGTTAATTTAGAAGAGGATAATTTGTAACCTCTAAAGTGTAGTGATATATCTTAACAAAGAGATAATCCACTCTTTCCAAAGAAGATCAAACTGCAACAAGTAAGCATATTAATCTAGAGGGGGATAGTCCATACTCTTCTAGAAAATAATTGTATCTTAAAGAGGGATAGTCCACTCTCTATCAGGAGATCAAAGCTCTGATATAATTACGTAAATAGTCTTGCCAAACTATCAAGAGTGCGAGATAGCAAATTAGCAAAGAAATAAGGAAAAAATTATAAAATTAGAATGATTTCCAAAACAAATAATTAGATGGACAAGAACAAAGAACTAGATGATTAATAAGAACAAAGAACTAGGTTAATATCAAGAAACAAGGTAATACTTTGGATTGCTCCAAGACTTGTATTGGCAAGACTGCGATGCACCTCAGTCTTGCTTCTTATTTATATTACAAGGCCTACGTCCTATTAAACCTTGTAAAAATATCTTAGAAGATTTTAGAAGCCTAAAAAAGATTCTAGAAGACTAAGGCAAGTTCAAGAAGACTAAAGAAGATTTCAAAAGGTTTTAAAAAGCTACATGAGATTCTAGAAGATTGAAGAAGATTTTAGAAGATTCTCAAAGACTATAGAAGACTTTTAGAAGACTAAAGAAGGTTTTAGAAGATTTTAGAAGATTTTGAAAAACTATAGAAGATTTTAGAAGACTATAAAAGGTTCTAGAAGACTATGGAAAGTTTTAGAATGTGATGATTTAAAGTATGTTCATGACACTCAAATCTTAGCTGTTGCTGAATGAACCTTGTGATGTTCTCCAAATGCTTCTGCAAATGCTTCCATGAAAACTTCAAAGTTATTCAAAATTAATAATCTTTTTTTAAACAAGGAAGCAAACCATGATAATGCTTGTCTTGTAAGCAAGGTGCCAACTAATCCAACCCGTGATTCTTCTATCAAATAAGTATCAAGTTGTAAGATTGTTATTAATCAAATTTGGTTGACAAATCTTTGAAACTTTGAATGCATACCATCATATTTTTCAAGAAGATTAACTCGAGGCTCCTTACATTGTTAAATAGGTAAAAAAATTTGGAGTAGCATAAGTAATACTGCATCTTCAAGTGCAAAAGTTGGAAGTGGATGCAGTCTAGATTATAGTACTCTGAAAGTTGCATTATTACAAAGTTTTGCAACAATCCCTTGAATCTCTACAATCCTAATAGATAAAGTAGCAAAAGTACTTATAATAGCATCTAAGTTAGATTCAAAAGATTTGGTCATATTAATGTCTTGACTTCCAACTATTCTAAGAGAAAGAAGAAATGAATCTATTAGAAGACAATATCAATTTAAAAGAGGGTAATCTGCAACCTTTAAAATACTTTAAGACTTTCAAGGAGATGGGTGATCCATTCTCTCACAAGAAGGAAAAAGCTCCAATATTATGATGAAGAAAATATTAATTTAGAGGAGGATAATCCACAACCTCTAAAACATTGGTATACCTTCAAATAGAGGAGTAATCCACTCTCTAATAAGAAGGATTCAACTCTGATATTGAAGATGACATCAATCTTGACAAATTATCAAAGACAAAAAATAATAAACTTGAACTAGGACAAGGTTTTTAGAAAAAACCAACAAAAACTTGAATTAACCAAATGAGTATATGAACAATATTAAAAAAAGATGAATTAGAACTACAAGAGATGCATTGTTAAGATTGAAGAACTCTTCAGCCTCGACCCTTATATATACTCCTGTCTAGGATGCTTCTTGAGCAATTTCCATCAATCTAAGAAGCTTCTTGAATAGCTTCTACCAACGAAAAACTTCTTGAGCTCCTTGCACTAATTAGAAAACTTCTCGAGCTACTTTCACCAATTAAGAAGCTTTTCAATTGACTTTCATTAACTCAAAAAGCTTTTGGAATATTCTAAAATATTCTAAAATATTCTAAAATATTCTAGAATATTTGCTAATTCAAAAAGCTTCTATAATATATGCCAAAAATTTCTTTTTTGGTTGATAAAATATATATTTTTCTAGCTTGGTATACAGACTTGCATCTTGCAACTTTCATAATACCAATTTTACATGCCTCTCATGTTCTCCCAAATTTTTTGAATAGATCATTATGAACTTATTTAGATGCTCTTAAAGGATATCATTCATTAAATATTAAAAGATAGCATGTGTATTTGTTAATTCAAAGGACATAATATTATATTCAAAATTTCCATACCTTGTCTAAAATGTGGTCTTCCATTCATCTCCCTCTTTGATTTATACCAAATTATATACTTCATAAAGATCTATCTTAATATAAATCTTGGCTTGATTGAGTTGTTCCAAAAATCTTGAGATTAACAGTAGTGGATAACGATTCTTCACAATTATTTTATTCAATTCCTAATAATCAATGCATATGTGTAAAGAACCATCTATTTTCTTCACAAAGAGTATAGGTGCACTTGTTGGAGATTTTAAATGCTTAATGAAGTTTTTTATACGATTTTTATCAATCTAATCCTTCAATACTGAAAGCTTATTTTAAAAAAGGTTATTAATTAGGCCAAAAGGTAATTGCATTCTTTCTTGAAGATTTATAGGACAATTGTATGGTTGGTGCTTTGATAATATATTAATATTCTTCCTTTAAAAAACATCCTAAAATTTACTATATTGCTCTAGAATACTTGCCGATGAAATAATATCTTTTTTAGTTGGAATCGCATAAATAACAAATGGTATACCTTCTTTGGCCAATCTTATAAAGGCCCTTATTCCAACAAATAAAGATTTATCAACTCATGACTTTTTATGAAGTTTTCTTAAATGAATTTCTATTGAAAATATTATTCTTTGTAACCTCCAATCTATATATGGATTATATTTTTTCAATCAAAAAAGTCCAAGAATAATAAGATTTGAAGGAGTCCTAATAGCATTAAACATAATTTGGCTGATATGGTCTTCAAATGATACTTTTATAGGCATTATTTTATAGGTGACACTACCAGAGAATAAGAATTGTCCATCTATTACCTCTATATGAACAAGTTTGGATTTTTTTACTAGAGGAATTTTATGAAGCCTAATAAAAGCTTCATTTAAAAAATAAGCAGACGCCTCTAAATCTAACAAGGCAATCGCTTGAAGCTTTTGACGGCCAAAACACAAAGAAAATCTAAAGCAACAAGAAGGTTGAGCAAAAAGAGAGGAACCTTAATAATTTTGTGATGTTAAATTGTCTAGCCGCATAGTTCTTATTGTGATTAAACATCTTTGTTTTCTTAAACAATTACATCATTGTGAAGATTTCCAATAACTCCTTTAATCTTTGTGGTCTTAGCAAATAAATTAATAAGAGCACTTATGATAGCATTTAACTTAGACTCAGAAGATTTGATCATACTAATATCTTAACTTCCAAACATTCTAAGAAAAAAAAAAGAATGAATTTATAAGAAGACAATATCAATTTAAATGAGGTTAATCCGCAACTTCTAAAGTGTTAATATATCTTTAAAAAGAAGAGTAATTCACTCTTTAATAAGAAGGATCCAACTTTGATATTTAAGATGAAGACAATCTTGACAAATTATCAAGGACATTAAAATATAAAACAAGAGGCTTGAACTGGAAAGAGGTTTCAAGAAGAAACTAATAAGAATTTGAATTATCTAAATGAGTATACAAACAATACCAAGAAGGGTGAGCTAGAACTCCAAGAGATGTGTTGTTGAGACTAAAAAATTCTTCAGCCTTGATTCAAATATATATTCCTCTCTAGGAAGCTTCTTGAGCAGCTTCCATCAAATTAGGAAGCTTTTCAAACAACTTTTATCAACTTGAAAGCTTCTGGAGCTCTTTCTAAAAAATTGATTGCTTTTCAAGCTCCTTCTATTAACTAAAAAGCTTCTCAAGCTACTTTCACTAACTAGAAAATATCTAGAATATTTTAGAAGATTCTATGCACTTCCAAAGTATATGTTCCTAATAGATACTAACTAAGTGACTCAATACTCTTTCTTATCTATGCCATATTTGTTAATATGAAATCATAAAGCCATGATTTCTTCTCACATCTGCAACAATCTCTACTAGCTTATATATTACAATTTGCTAAAGGCACTTACGTATTGCTTCTACTATTCGTGCTACTATTACTTAGTTGTTCTTCAAATGCATAGGTTTAGTATAAGAATGGTTGCTATCATGCATGTACATTGTAAATGCTAAATTTATTATCAACTTTATTAAATGTAACTTCTATGAACAATATTTAGCTTTGCACTTCATAGTATATGTTTTTTTTTTTTTTTTTTTTTTTTTTGTAGCGTTTTTAACATAGACTTTGAAATTATCAATAATTATAATATTCTTGACTGCCAATTTTAGTATCTTATAGGTCTTGAAATAGCCACCTATAAAGAAGGTTGTATTCTCCATTTGTTTGTATTACTAACTCATTTTAAGTACAATAATTATACAATCAATAACAATCAATAAAGCAAAAAATATCTTGTTGCCATCTATGTACTATTATAATAAGCACAATATGTAGACTAATACTAAAAGCTAGAAAGAGGCTCCAAAATGTACAATTTATAAGTTATACATTGAAACCTATGTCAAGGGGTCATGCTGCAAATTTCTCTTTGTAACTATACTTCTATATTAGATTTTATAATTCCATCACAAGAACTATTTTAGAAATTAAAAGTTTATTAAGCATATTTTTGATATATGAACATTTGTCAAGACTATTTTAGAAATTAAAATTTTGTTAGGCCTATTTTTGATAAATCAACATTTATCAAATATATTTTTAATATTTTTTCTTATATATATATATATAATTGAACCAATAGATTTTTAATTGTCAAGTAAAGTGCAAGCTTGCTCTCACTATTGTCGTAAATTTTGTTGCATGGCACAAAAATAAAAGCAAAAGAATCTTAGTCATACATGAATAGGTACTCAACTGATTTTGGAATTGGATAAACATAAAATTCAAGTGGTTACACATATCAAAATATTTTAATAATAACTTATCATTTAATTGTCTAAAAATAAGTTATTTGTTTATTTATTTTTGAAACCTTAAGTCCCTATTGTCAATATTTTGAGGACAATCAGAAAATTGGTTGTTTGTTATTAAAGTGCCCACAAAATTTGAGGTGGCTACTCAACATCCATCCCTATTGACATGCATGTATGACAAGTGGATGAAGTAAAAAAGTCAAGGTGTGTTTTGGTGAAAAAGTAAATCCTGGCACAAAGTGAGGATTCAAGAGAAAGTTCCTTCTGCCATGAACAATTTTAAGTTGACATTTCAAGAACACTCTCAGAATAGTCATGACAATTGCATGAATATAGTTGTTATGTGGGATTGCCAGATATTTATATGTCCTTGTTTGATTTCCTTATCTTGTGGCTCATTGACGTAGAGCTTTAGAAGACTAGTCTTAGGTTTCAGCCATATATATTACTAGATGTTAAATAATGTGGATATATATATATATATATATATATAATACAAGACAATATAAATTTCCATTGTGTTCGTTGATTTAAAGTAAGAAACAATGTCAATGCTATTACCTGAATTTCCACGTAACCACACTCATGTTGAATGGTGTTTAGATCATCACACCGACTTTAGCTTTTTGAAAAAGTTTGACACGACAGCTCACCACTCCAGAATGAGACCCAGCTCATCAAAGAATCTACATCCACATCCGCATTCATTCCTCAATTAACACATCCACTCGAACGAATCTCATTCGTTCGACCCACCCAGGCTGCCGTCCTCCTTTAACCTCCATGTTTCCTCAGCCCAACACTATGCTCATTGTCCAAATGTTGCCCTCCTCGCCGAGCTCCATGCACGCTTTGCCGATTCTCAACCAGCTCCAAACTGCAATAGCCCGCTTACGGGAAGGATCCAATAGTCTTCTATCGCGCAATTCGCCAAAAAAACTTCCACCGGATGCTTAGGATTGACCGGAAGCTCCCGAGGCAGTTCAGAATTGCATCCATGTTGGCTGATTGCACAAGAGGTAGGACGGAATCAGTACCCTGACTATCGACTTGCACATCCTGTGATGGCTTCCAATGAGCTGGAATTGCGAGGATACGCTCAGAGCTCGGCTGATTCGGATGGCTAACGGAGATACTCACGGTCTGAACCTGAAATCTGTGCAGAGCGGAGACTTTGCTGAGAAAGGTTGGCGATCGGATTGAGCATGGAGGGGGCATGGCACGAGAATTACTACACATCGCCGCAGGAGCAGCGAGGTGCTCGAACGCAGAGTAACGGCTCGAGTCTGGCGAGGGACGTAGGCAGCTTCGTGGAGGGGATGGACGTGGAACATTTGGTCATGTGCCTGGTGTCGGCGGTGGTCATGTACGGCGCGGGATACATCCTCGCGCGGCTCTTCTTCAGCGGCATCATGTTCTTCCTGTCCGTGGGGCTCATCGTCTTCCTGGTCATGCAGGTCGTGGATGGCGTCGGTTCCAGCGTGGATTCGCATGCGAAGCGCTACCGGGAGTCCAACTACCGGCAACCGCAATACTGAGCAAGCTTCGTTGAATTACCAGACTCTAAGTGTTCGATCACTTCCATGAATTTTCGTTTCTTTGGTGTGGTGATTGCTCGGTATGTATCTACTCCGTTCAATCTGTCGCTTCCATCTCCGACCGTGTAGATAGGAAGAGAGTGAAGTCACTGAAGGAGGAAGAATGTTAAGGGTGAGAGAGCTCGTCAATTCCTGTGAAAACAAGGAAATATTACTAATGCTTGCATAACCAGAAATGCTTGAAACCTCGTTTTGTTTTAGCAAATGCGGTGCATGGTCCTGGAACACACACTCCTCCTAAAGTGCTTTCCGAAGCTTCGCGAACTATGTGCATGAGTTTGTTTAATGAAACGGCTGTACAAATCATGTCGAGTCTACGCTCATCACAAAAGCACCGCACACTCCGAAGGGACGAAGTACAAACGAGGGAGAAAGAAAAGAAAGAGAAGAATAGAAAACTGCTTTAATGTGAGAGAACTGTCTTCTACCTCAAAAAACAATTGTAGCATGAGGAGACCACACAAATTTGTGAAACAGAGTTGCAGAGTTAAGTACTGATCTTGGAAAGTAGGATGCAAACCCAGACATATCAGCGCAGCATTGCTCTCATGCTGCATCAATTTTTGTGTGTTTATGTGAGTTCGTCGGTTGAGTCAAAGTTGAAGATGCGCTGCATAACCATGGCTTTTTTAGCATTTAGAACCCTTGTTTTAAGGATGCTTCAATACTTGCATAACTTGAATTTGTTTTAGTTTCTGTTGTAGTCCCTTTGTTAGTCATTTCAGATGATAAGGTTGTGTTTTTTGTGCAGTTATGTGCATTTCTTTTTTGGCCTCAATCACTACATTTCTATCAATTGTGTGTGAAGTTAAAAATGTGTTTACAAGCACATTATTCTTTGTATTGGGACTTACTCTCAAATTCTTATTAACACTAATTTCTTGTAAGAGATTTATCTTACAATTCTAAGTGACCTTTTTTGTTTGTAAATGTATTTTATGTAGTAATGGTTTTTTTTTCTTTTTAAATGATTTTTCTACTTTTAAACTAAATAAAAGATCTCACAGATTACAATAGTGATATTTTTATATATATAAATTTTACAATCTCAAAAATTTACAAATGCAAAATATTTTACAATTTAATGCTTAAAAATTGTTTTGATGGGATTTTTCTTCTTTCAAACTAAAAAAACTATCCCACATATTACTATATATATATATATATATATATATAATATTCCAAAAAATCAAAAATATTTTAATTATTTTAATTATTTATTTATTTATTTATCAATTTCAAAGACTCATAGCTAATAGATCAAGAGTTTATAATATATAAGATAAATATAAAATTATATTATAAACAAACATAGATGTAAGACTAGGAACAAGACAATACTTAGATTGCTTCAAAAGCAATATTGGTAAAATTGAGATATTCATCATTTTGTCCCCTTATTTATACAATAGTATTGAAGTCTAGTAGAATTCTTTTAGGCAAGGTCCTATGAATTACAAACTATCTTAGAAGTCTAAAGAGTCTTTTACATAAATTCTTTAAAAAAATAAAAAATCTCAAATGGTTATTGAAGGTTCTTTAAACAATTCATAATATATTTAAAAAAAATTAAATACTTATTGAAGATTCTAAAAGTTCTTAGATATTTATAAATATCTAAAAAAAATGGATAAAAATGTCTGAGAGGTCTTAGAAATTTTTGAAAGGCATTTAAATCACAATTTGTTGTATGTCTATAGTATCATATCTTCTTTTAAATATAATTTTAAGATTGAAGAAGATTAAATAACTCATTTTTTTACATATTTAAAATAAAAAATTAAGATTTTGATTGAATAGACCTATTTGTTATGACAATGTATATATTTTTAAAATCTCTATTCAACTAATAACTATGACATCAATTACTTAATTTAAATTTTAGCTTTAAAATAGTCATTAAAAAATAATTCTTAAGTTGTTAGATTTGATACTACTAGTTTGTTGTAGTATAACTTAGATTCAAACATTCACAAGATGTTGCTTTATCTTTATAATGTCTATGTAATATTAAAATTTATGACAAATGCTACAATTGGTCCAAAAAGTGCAAAAAATAAAATAAAATAAAAAATAATAAAGTTTGAAATCTTTACAATCTATGTAGATCTTTTAGCTTAGCATATTAAAGTTGTAAATATAAAACTAAAAGATCTTGACTTATAATAAAAATAAGAGACTAGTAGTACATTTTGACTCATCTTTTTATGCACATCTCAATAGATAAATATTTCTTAAAGCTACTTTGTTGACATCATATTCATGATGGAATAATTAGTTTTTATAGACATATTAATTTTTATTTGTAAAAGAATTTTTGATAAATCTTTAAAAACTTATTAGTATATTAGTTAGATTAGATGATATTTTATACTAAATTTTTTATTATCATATCTATTTTAAAGTAGCAAATATTATAAAAGTCTATTATTGTATCAAGAATTTAAAAACTTATGAGCTTTATATTTAACTTTTTTATTAGCTATAAATAAATTTGGTGGTAAAAATCTTCTATTCAAAATATAAAGATTTTAAAATAATTTAAAGAAAAAAATATAAAAAATTAGAAGGATTTATATACTAATTAAAATTAAATACAAAAATTTGTAATATTAACTTGGTAGATATTATAAATAGAATTAATCTTAAATAATCTAATTTTTATATGGTTATTATTATTTTTTAAATAATATCTTCTTAATTTGATTAAAATTAAAATATTCTATAATAATATTCATAGATTATGTATTTATTTTAAAACTATTATTGATAAAATAAAATTTTATTTCAGATAATAAAATGGTCAAAAATAATTTTATAATTAATATTTTAATTTCTTTAGTATTTAAAAGTATTATTAAAAATAGTTATTATTATTATAATAATAATAATAATAAGTCTTAAATAAAATAAAATAAAAATAAAAAATTTAATTGATGGTTATATGTTAATATTGTAAAAAAAAAACTCTATTGATGCCATGAAGCCTATCTAATTTTACTACAATTTATATTGCAACAAAGATATTATTCATAAATTTAATTAACATATTCTACATAATTATTTTAGTAGATATTATATAATAGTGATGTTGATTTATTATCCATAAGATTTAAAATAATTTCCTACAAATATATGACACAAATTGTTGTCTTTAATCTAATATATTATCTTTTTAAAATCCATGTATGCTGTGGATAATATCTTTTCATTAAAAATTATCTTGTAACATGGAATAAAATAAGTTATTTGAGTATGTTTTATAAAACTACCAAAATTAAGTCTTTATAATTAAAAATAATAATAATAATAATAATAAAACCTATTGATAATAATGACCATATTTTTTTTCATATTAGGAAGTGGTTAAAACATATTGTATAGTTGATGCTTTGGAACTTCAGCTCTTATACACATATTAAAAAGTTAGACAAATTTGCTTACAAAATTTTATAATTATAAAAATATATTTTTTAAATTTTAAATTTATTCTATTATATTTATATTTATATATTTAAATAAATATAATATAATATAATATATATTTTAAAATATATATATATACAAATTCTAAGGATATATCTTATAATTTTTTGATACTTAGTAATTATGCTTTAAATTCAAATTCACCATCTATAAAATTATTTGGATGCTTATGATATTTTTTCAACAAACTTGTTATTCTTCAAATTTTTAAAAACTTCTTTTTTTATTGTTATATTATCAAAAGTTAACATTGACACTATCTTCAAATTTGATTGTGTTGGATTTAAGGCAATTTTTTTTAAAAGAAGTCAAAATTACATCTCTTTTCTTAGATGCCAAATATAATTGACAAGAGAAAATATCTAATTTTTTGGAAGTTTTAAAAATAATATCTAATTACAAATTTATGTTGAGATTATGTCATATTCTTCTTGACTTGTCAATTTAAGATTTGTGTACTTATAAAATAATTTACATTATTTTAATCTACATATATTGTCATTCCATGTTAAATTCCTTCAAATAAATGATAAAAATCTTCTATACATCAATTATTTCAAAAATTATTTTATTAGTGTGCATATATATATCTATATATATATATATATATATATATATGTATTTGTATATATGTATTTGTATATATGTATTTGTATATATGTATTTGTATATATGTATACATACATATACATATATATATATATATATATATATATATATGTATACATATATATATATATATATATATATATATACTCACAACAATGTATACAAATCTATACAACAAAATTCAAGAACACCCAAAAATTCCATTTAAAAATACTTACCACAGTTTCTCACAACTAAAACAATCCATGCCAAGGAACACAAGTGACACCATCAATTGCACCCATATCGACACTATAAGGAAGAAACAAAACCACAAAGCTAAGTGCCATCCAACATCACACACACACACACACACTTATATACAAATCACTAAGCACATACCATCACCCAAGAATATTCAAGTCTCAGCACCATAAAGTGTCGGAGCTGCCACAATTGGCAGCAACAGAAGCTCATGAACTGCTACAAACCCAGTAGATATGAGCAACAATGCGCGAGAGAGAGAGAGAGAGAGAGAGAGAGAATGGACACATAAGCAACAGCGCCCATGTGTGAAATCCTTTTTGAAGGAGCAGGGGGCATATATTCCTTGGGGAGGGGGAATGAGAATCTCACAGAGAATCAAATTACGAAATAGGGTCCCTGTCTTTATGAGATCAGACTGTAGATTCTGTAACTGTAACTGCCCAGCATCGAAGTATCCATTGTTGTGGATTATTCAGAGAATGAGCCTTGAATGAGTTGCATTCTGCAGCATGGCTCATTGAATGGGGCTTGAAACCTGGTGTTGTTATATTCCTTGCAGGGCTTATTTAACCTAATGCGGGGATTCAGTAGTTGGGTGCTTCATGCGGAAACTATTCGACGTTGTGTTTTTCTTCTTCTGCTGCTGCTTCTTCTTCTTCTACTACTGTTTTTTTGTGCCCCTTCTGGTTCTGATTCTTCCCAGTTTTAACTTCCTGGCTCATTCTTCCACGATCATGTTTGGAATGGACAAAGTGTACTTTACCCTAATTGTGTAGAAGACAGCCGCTATATTCTTAGGAATCTGGGGGTAACGGGAGTGTCAAAAATAAAGGTAGAGGGTGCGGGTTGAACCGCCAGAGGAAGCAGGCAGCCGCAAAAGGACGACAAGAACAAGCCATTTTACTTGGCCCAGGACCCCCTCCAAGTGGACGGAAGATTCTCTTCACTGGGTTCGATGATCCTCCGAAACCACGCCCTAATTTTTCCCCAGAGTCGTGCTAATTGCCAATTGTTGGGTTTCCAGCTCCCATGGACAGTTGCTGTTGCCATCTCGCCAATTTTCTCTCTGTGAGTTAAAGGGACGACACGAATGCCAGTCTCAAAAATAACAAATTAGGATTTATATAGAAGGACAGGCCTGTGAGAAAGAAAAATCCAAACCAGTCGTGAAATGGGCAGGAAGGGGGGGTTTTTTAGCCTAGGGGAGCGCGAATCACAGACAGAGTGTGTTGATCGAGCCATGTCTGAATGTCTTCGCGATGACCGCTTCAGTTTAGTATGTGGGCAGCAGCTTTTTGCAAAGATTGTTCGTGTTTTTTTTAGCTGTGGTGCACGCCGGGATTTTTCAGTTGGGCTCGCAGCGTATGTGGTTTTTGGCGATGCCCCAGATGGTTTTAGTAGGGGGCATTGTCATGTGGAGCCGATACAGCGACGCAACTCTGACTTGACTCTCTATATGGTGGGAGCCAATGGCTTTCCCTCCCCCTTTGGATGCCAAAAGGAGTCATTGCCCTGCCCTTATGCCGATTTCGCCAATCTGATTGTTTCTGCAAGTGCTCCTCTCATCCTTTGCGACTAAAGTCGCCGAACCGAACAAAATCTAAGAGACAAAACCCCCACATCCTCCAACAACCATCGCCCGTCTCATCATCCTCTGCTTGTATTACTGCCGTTGCAATTTTGTTGCTGCGAGACAGAATGTTGTGATCTGTTCATTCCATGGAATGAATTCCCACGGATCAGCAATTCGTACTCTCAAAACCTCGTTTATCGTGTGTGACATTTGCAGTTTAGGGTTTAGGGTTTAGTGATAGTGCAATGAGAATTTTGAAAGTGGGATTTGTGTTTATTTTCTTTTTATTTTTTGAGACTCATGAGGAATAATCTACACGTTGTTGATTGGATAGACATTTGACGAACTTAATGAAAATAAAGAAAAGGAAGAAAAGTGAGACTTGTGGAATGAAAACCTGACTTAAAAACAAGATTATTAATTCTTTAATATGACTACAACCAAACTTGCATGTCAATGGAAAAAAAAAAAAAAAAAAAAAAAACACACACACACACACATATAATCTCAATAAACATTTTGAGAAGGTGGATCTTGTGGTGAACCTTGAGATAGAGTATTGCTAATGCCACCACAATTTTTGTTATTGTGGTGGCAAAACCTGCCACTCACTTGACATATTTCTTTAGTTTTTTTTAATTCCAATCAAAAAAATTATTAATATTTTTACATTTCTTTTTCTTTTCTTTTTTTCAAATTTTAAAGAAAGTCATTTTGATTTTAATAAAAAAATATTTTGAAAATTAATAATAATAAGTTGTGGTGGTAGTAACACAAACTGTGGTGATATTAGTAATACTTTAAATATCTAATTGAGTGGAAATATGCTTAATTTTTATTTTTTTTTTGTTTTGGTTTATTCTAAAAATGAGAATTCACAAAGATTAGTAGCCATGTATACTTGTGTTTCTATGCCATTCCATGAAGTTCATTTTGGTTTTCTTTTGTCTAAACTCCCATTATTAGCTTGTTAAGCAGAAATAAATGTAAAACTTTATGGGCATAAAATTAGTATTAAAACACACAAAGAGAGAGAGAATGAGGAATCAAGTTCCCTAGGTGGTGGGGGAGTGGTGGTAGGGGTGGCGGGGCTATAGGGGCTGGTTATGGGTCCCACCACCACGCCCACCTTGTCTTTGGCTTAAGCCTTGGCCCGGCTTTGGTTTTGGTTTTGAAATGGCTTTACTTAAACATGGTAGCAACACTTGAACTGGGAGAAAAAAAAACAAACAAACAAGATCAATAAGGAAATAAGTTAAACAAGACAAGTAGCACATCTCGTTTTATTTCTATAAAGCTAGATGCACTGGCTTAGTGAATTTTGTTGTATTGCAATCTCATGCTATAAAGATGAATGAAACAATACCCTTATCCATTATTCATTCGTCCACTTCACATGGTGTCAATCCAAAACATTGAACAACTTCATGATTTTGACAACATTGGCTAACAAATTCAATGATTGGTTGGACAACAAGCATTGTCTACTCACATTCCCTTGTTCCAACACAGAAATCTAATAGTTGTTTTGAACCCACAAAATCAATCCAAAACATTGAATAAAACAATAAATATACTAAGTGTGTGATTTTCTGCATCAATTTTTTAATTTTTAAAATGAAATATAAAACAAGAATAAATAACAATAAATAAATAATGATAAGGTCATAAAATATATGTCTCCTATGGTTCAACATTAAGTCCATATTTGTTTTCTTGACATCATGATCATTTCTATTTCATTCATTCATGCATTCATTCATTCATTCCTTTATTCACTTTGATACTTAACTTGATTTATGCTTTAAAAAGGGAGTTTATTAGCTATGAAATCTGAATGATCAAATACAAAATAACATCCTAGTTAATCTCAGTTCACAATAAACTTGCATGACAATCATGACTTTTTCAAAGTACTTAGATTTAGTAAAATGAGTTTCTATTGCATCATAAATTTTTAGAACCTCATATTTGGATAACTGTCAAATAGACTTCATGTCATATTGGTTTAGGTTTTTTAAAAGAAAAAAGAAAAAGAAAAAGAAAAACATCATTTTGTGGAAGTTGGAATTTGGTAAAGCTACTTACAGAGTCACGTTATTCCATAAGATTAAAAATGAAAAAACCATAAAAAGTGAATATTTGACTACCATAACATCATTGTTACTGATATTAAATATATAGTTTTTATATTCTATCACGTTGACTGTGTTTTTTGCAAGGAATAGTGCATTTTTTAAGGAATAAGTTTAAAGCCATCACCATGATGATAAATTTCAACAAACATAACATTCTCATCAAACAGGCTGCAACTGGAATCTGTTCCCACTTTCTATTTATTCTTTACGTCATACACTAGATGAGAAACATTGCACCATTATTCTATTTATTGTTTTCCAAACTTTTGCAGACAAGAGGAACATGGTGGCCTTTTTGGTTTGTTTTTTCCTCCAAATATTAACTCCCTCTAATTTTTATCTTGAATGTTTTTTTTGTCAAAAAAATCCCTGAGAGACAAAAAAGATCAAGGTGGTCTGCTATGGAGCATGTGCTCCACTCTCTCTTAAATTGGCACTAAAGACCACCATTGAACAATCTGCATGGCTAATGTGCTCAACCCTTTTCAATGTCAAATTTAATAACCCCTCAATGCTCATTAATAAAAAGCAACCAAATATATATTAAAAAAACAAACAAATAAATACACCATTTGAACTGTTCACATAAGTTTTATGCTATTCTTCACAAGTGGCGTGGCAGCACTTTCAGTCCAAATCCAAAGAATCCCAGCTCATTCCTTCCATAACTTACATTTCAGTAAATCAAAAAGATAATCACAATATATTTGAGATATTTCAGAAATCTGATGACTGAGATTGTGAACCATCAGTTCAAACCACTCATACAACCACTAATAAGAAAAAAATTTCAATTTTGAAAGGCATCCATACGCTCAAAGTGAAGGATTCAGTGACACACCTAAACATCGACTCATCTAGTTGTTTGTTTGTTTGCATATGAATGAAACACTGTTATACAGAACAAGGCAATTGCTATGAACCCAGCATAGCAAACTGACATTTGGGGCAGCAATTCGGTGCGATGCGGTGCTGCTAAGGCTGATGAAGATCAAGTTGCAGAGGCAAAAGAGGATGCAGATCTCAATCAATTACAAGACTGTAACCATGTTCAAGGACAATGGGACACTCACTAATCCAGCTTATCACTGCCTTGGTGAGCAGGTTTTGAAGCCCCTTTTTGTTAATATAGGCTGCTACGAGTAATGTCGAAGTTCACAGTCAATGCAAAAGTACTTCCAATGCTATCGCCCTGCAGGCTTTAAGTAGTTGAAGAGAAAGAATAAATTCAAGTGCGTGTTTCACTTTAGGGGGAATTCAAAAGCATCAGCCTAAGAGCGCCGAAGCATCACTGCTCTGGTACCATTCCAATGCCACAGCACCGGAAGAGAATCGAGGGGAAGAGGGACTCCTCGTTCATCAATATCCTCATCAAGACTTTTAGCAATGAATCTTGACAGAAAAACGAGGGACGCCCTCACATGCGAGAGCCCAAGCACAGGCTCCGAATTAGAAGTTTCAATGATGGAAGGGGATTAAAATTGGTAAAAGGGATTGCACTAGCTTCCACGTGAGGCGAGGGTTGTAGTTGGCTAGGGGGCTTGAATTTTAATACACTAGTTGGTGATGATGAAATCCCAAAGATGCATTTTTGACATATGGGTTTTAATGTTGGGCACCTAATAGCGACCACCGCGTAGGCAAGCCAATAGTGTTGGCCATGGCAGAATTAGACGGCGATGCTTTGAAGGATCTCCCACCAGTTTCCTCGTCGACTTGTCCATTTTTGTACAAGTTCTCATGAAGGAGGGGAATAGTGTTGGGTGGGCTTCTCGTTCTTCAACCTTCAAGTCCGCACCTGCAATTTGTAGGGTTGCACGCGAACTTATGGCCGCTTCCCATGTAAATAATAATTCCCCATTTGCCCTTTTGACGGATGCGTCTTATCTGACGCGTCGAAGTTGCTTCCTCACCAACTCTGCCGCTTGGAGCAAGCTAGTATGAGTTTTATTTAATTTTTTCCTCCTGGTTTATTGTAGTTGCCACTAAGGGTCCAGGCTTTCAATAGCGAACTGTGAGACAATCTCATGTGCCCAAAAAACCTCGACCGAGAAATCCATGCGCCTCTCACGTTCTCACATGGGAGTTAAAGGAGAATTTAACGCAAAATTAGTAGACAGCTGGTAGCGAATTCGCACTGACTGAATCACACATTCCCTGTGAATTAATTCCTTCGGGGGTCAAGAGATCGTGAAAGCCTGGCCTCGAGGTGGGACCATGTGCTGAATCGACGGATTACCACAACAGATTTACTTGGAATCCAGACCACAAGAGTACAACGCTGCGGCTCTTGTCTTGCTTGTAGAAGTTACAAAATTCCTTCGAGCTGGGGAAAATTGGCTGTTCGCCAGGGGATTCGTGATGTAATATTGGTAACTCGTGAGCTGGTTATCCAGTGAGCGTGTGCCACCGTAACCGACTGTTTAGGAGGCCGATTTGTGGGAGAAGTTAACGACGATGGCTAGTCCATAAATTCATCGAGTGGCTGGTCGTGTTCGAAGCACGCTGGAAAGCTGGCATTACATGCCGGGGAGACGAAGGGGGAGGAAGTTGCTCTGTGACAGATGGGCCTTGAATCCCCTTCCCCGGTGTGCACTCCACTCAATTCTTTGCTGCATTAAAACACATTTGCTCACCCAGCTCTCCGATTTTGCGGTTTGGGGAAGTAACCTCGAGGGTGAGATCATCTAAGAATGTTGAACAGCATCTCATCCTTTTTTTAATGATTATACTGAAGGAATCATGAACTAATGCTTTGCATGAGTTATGAGGGACGTTGCAGAGTGCCATGACTATACTCTGCTGAATCTAGTTTTTCGGTGATACACGGTCATATTCGACGAAGAGTGCTTGAGTTAGTTAACAAGTCATTACCATCGTGACTAGTGATAAAAAACCGACAAATTATCCAGGAGAGAGTGAGGCAAATATTACGCAAATTGAGGGCTAAAAGTAATCAAAGTGGGTAAATTGTGAGAAACTGTCAGTGCGAAGATACCCCAGGATGCAGTCAAATACAGGAGGAGATAAGCGTCTGTACATTTTTTTTTATTTTTTTATTTTTTTATATTTTTTTTTCAACTTTTCTTCGTGGTTCATCAGGATATAGAATTTTTGGTTCGAGGCAGTCAAGCTGCGATTAAAGATTCTCGATCTCGAGACAATCCCAGCTGTTGGAACAGACTGAGATGGAACAGCCGGAGAGGCAGCGGTAGTCCATGCAATGTTGCAAATTTCAATATTCATTTCGGCATTTGATTGGTTCGTAGCAGAAGTACCCAAATTGGGGTGGCAGGGGGGGCGGGGTGGATTATTATTAGCGGGGAGGTGATTATTAAACGCAAATGATCAGCAGTTATACGCAAATGGAGTCAGAAGCCAGGTATCGCGGCGCATTCATTAATGAGATAGCAGGCTGCCCGCCTTGCTTGCGATCCCCTCGCCTCCTCCCTCGCCACCTCCACAGCACTAGTCCAACTACCCACCCTTTCTTTCCAGCCTTGCGGATTCAGGATAACTCGATCTAATTTTAGGCACCTTCCATCAACTACTCATTTAGTGCTGCTTAATTCACACCCTCTTGTCTTCAGAGCTCTCGAACGTCTGGCACCCTCCGGAACATATTTCCAGTGTGGACTTGTGTGTGCATATCAGATCGTTGGGTCGCAGGAACACTGAATCGCAGGGACAACACCTTTTTGCGAGTTGGCAGTGAGGATATTGGAGGGTTGCTGCAAATGGGGTTACAGATGATTGAGCTGTGGTGATCATGAATTTCAAAGTGTGGTGAACAGCCTAGAGTACATATCCACAGGTAGAGGTCCCATTCCATTAAGGATAATCTGGTACAAACCGATACGGTTCCACGGGGCATTGGAGCTAACGGAGATATTGAGACATTGCATTTTAGAGAAAATAAAATACATATATCTGTAGATCACCAATGCCATCTGCTATGAGTTGTAGAGATGCTTGAAGTGGGAAGCAGAGCAGATGCACTGACGAAGTGAGGGTTGGTTTTTCTGACCGAGTTTCTCTTTCACTGAAGAATCTGCAAAGTTCCCTGCGAGAATGGCATCAGTGATGGCTCGACCCGGGCATGAGAGGTCGCCGAGCTTCACTAAGTCTCGGCGCATGCATACCAAATCGCCTCAGGTGCGAAGTCCAAAGTCAGTTTTATTGCCGGAGTCGCCCGACAGTTCTACAGAATCAAGCTGGCTTGCGAGCTCAATCCTCGGTGAACAGATTGTGGAGTGCACCAGCTTCAGAAGTCCCAAGAAGGAAGACAACAGAAAGAGTTCGTCCGAGGCAACCTTTGAGGAAGTTGATGATTACACCTGGTGAGTTCTACGTCTCACAGTGAATTGCTTGCATTTCAGCTCTCGATTGGTACGTGTTTACAACATTTAGCAGATTGCTTCTTCAGTCTGCAAGCATTTCGCAATTTAGAATTCGAACCAGCGCCGAGCGTGTTTTTGGTTAGTTTCAGGTTCGTATCACTTGACCAGCCGAGTGACTTGCTCGTGGAAGTCGACGACATCTCTTTTCATCTCCACAAGGTACTCTCATCACTGTTCGCATCAATGCTACATTCTCTATCCTTTGTTGTGGGTACCTTGTGTGAGAGTGCAGTGTTGACATTTTATTTATATATATTATTTTGTGGTGTTGCAGCTCCCACTCTTGTCAAGGAGCGGTCTTCTTTTCCGACTAGCTTCACAATCTTGTGACTCCCGGAAAGCATATATCAACTTGGTCGATGTGCCTGGAGGAGCTGAAGCCTTCAGTGTGGTGGTCAAGTACTGCTACGGTATCATTGAGGAGCTCACGTCCACTAATGTCGCCACTATTCGTTGCGTCGCGGAGTATCTCGAAATGACGGAAGCCTTTGAGGAAGGAAACGCTGTGAGCAGAGCGGAAGCGTATCTCAATTTTGTGATATTGACTTCCTGGCAGGAGTCTATCATCGTTCTCCAATCTTGTGAGCTGCTTCTCCCCTGGGCCGCGGACATGAATCTAGTGAAGAGATGCTCCGAATCCGTTGCGGACAAGGCCTGCACCGATCCACGGAACATTCATTGGCCTTACTCGGACATGGAGAAGGATTGTTCGACTAGCACAGCGCCTAGATCCACGCTTGAAGGATCAGTTTCTAGAGTCGCTTCCAGAGATTGGTGGTACGAGGACGTCTCACATTTGACAATCTATTGCTTCAGTGAAGTAGTAGAAGCTCTCAAGCAAAAGTACATGAACCCAGGTCTTCTGGGTGGCGCCTTGGAGTATTATGCTCAGCGATGGCTACCAGGATTAGTGAAACCAGAAGAGAGAACATTCTTGAGCAAAGGCACCAGCACTTACAGTGCTAGTGTTGCATCCACGAGAAGGAACTCGCCGATCTGCTCACCTAGAAAAGGAGGAAGCCTGTACAACTGCTTAACCAAGGACATGGCAGAGGACAGCCCAACGAAGTTGCAGGAATCCATAGCTGACCAGAACAGGAACTGCTTCATTCTTGAGGAGATTGTTAGCATGCTGCCAAAAGAGAAAGACGTCGTTTCTTGCAGTTTCTTACTTCGAATGACACGTGCAGCTTACATGCTGAACTGCGACGTTGAGTGCAAGGCGGATTTGGAACGAAGAGCAGGATTGCAGTTGGATCAAGGCAATTTGGGCGATTTGCTCATTCCTTGCTTCTCGCATACTAGTGAATATTTGTACGATATCGACATTGTGCGCCGCATCTTGGACCATTTTCTGACGCATGTAAGCCTCGTACTTGCTCTTCTAGTTGTGAAGAAAGTGAACAGCGACGCACCTTTCCCTGAGTAGCTCGAATCGCATCACCAACTCTATCGTGTGAAACACTGTCCTGTAACTAATTGTGGATGTGACCAAATCTACAGGAGTCGAGTGATAAATCTGTCGCTGGCAGTCCAAGGTCTTGTTCGGAGGACAAGAGATCAACAAGGGGTATTTATGATGGCTCTGCGGTTAAGCCACAACCGGCGCTAAATTTGAGGGCTAAAGTGGCGAAGCTACTTGACGCCTACCTTGCGGAGGTTGCAAGGGACAGTAAGCTTCCCTTGATAAAATTCCAATCTCTCGCTGAAGCCCTTCCCGAGGGTTCAAGGTTGTGCGACGATGGATTGTATCGAGCAGTAGACACTTACCTCAAGGTTTGTACCTCTTCCACGTGGTGTTCTCCTTTCTCTTTCGCGATGCGGTTTTTATCTGTTACTCCTTGGTGTCAAGGAGGCTCTCAACCTTGTGTAAAACTCCAGTGCTAAATCTGATGACCCACTGTGCAATGTGCAGATACATCCCACCTTGACAGAACACGAGAGAAAGAGGTTATGTCGCATTCTCAACTGCCACCGCCTTTCACTTGACGCTTGCACGCATGCTTCGCAGAACGAGCGCTTGCCGCTCCGTTTCGTAGTCCAGGTTCTCTTTTGCGAGCAACTTAAGATCCGAAGCACAGTCACTGAAGTCAGCAACTCAGTGAAGGAGGATCGTGCCAGTGCTGCTGATAATGTCAGTATCGCATCACGGGAACCCACGGGCACGGAGCCGCAGCCCATTGCCAGCACCAGCGCCGCAATCCAGGAAAATGTCAATCAAATGGAGATCAGAGCTTTGCAACGCGAGCTCGCAGCCATGAGAGCTAAGTACAGTGACATGGAGAGGGATCAGAGCACCATTCAAGACCAGGTACGTATCCTAAAGGAACTGTCTCACCCCTCAAATTCCTACATCTTGCAACATCTTCTTCCTCCACAAAACTCTCAGCCTTGAAATCACACTCTCTCCCTCTTACTACCACTCACTGCCGCAGGTGGAACAAATATCGAGAATCACCAGAACGCGCAACTCCTCATGGTCATCCGGAGCATGGAAGAAAATCAGCAAACTACACTTATTCAACAGCAAAGACCACAAAGACGGAGGCGATTCATCACGAACCGACGAGTCTCGGCCTGGCAACCCCCGGCGGTGGAGAAACTCCATATCCTAGCACTAGAAGCTCTAGACACCGCTATCCCCAGTTTTTATTTTTTTATTTTTTAGTCTTCTTCTTCTTCTTTTTCTCCTTTCTCAGATTAAAATAACACTTTTCTCTCGTTCTTCTCCTCACACACCAATTGTTCCAGCTTTGTTCATACCGGGTCTAGTGATCAGATCCAGAGGTGGAACCCTGCAAAAGAGACAGAATCACAGGGCGGCGTGAAAGCTAGAGAGGGCGGGTAGCTAGATACCGCATGGGAATTCGACGTTAGCGTAGATGTCAGAGCATTGAGGTTTGAATGATTTGTCGACCCAGGTCTGTCAAACTCTGTGGAAGCTGTTGCCGGCGCACACAATCACACTCACACACACACTTACACGCACTCTTGCAGGTGTTGGCTTTATGGGCTTCATTCCCCTCCATTGCAACACTCTTGCACTTGTACATATACTGTTTTTAAAGGCTCCGAAGTTGCAGCCATGCAGCCTTTTTTTCCACCATCTCCCTCCTCTTCCTCCTCCTCGTTGTTGTTGTTGTATGATTCTACTCTAAACCCTTGTGTTTACTGTCGTTGGAGTGCACTGGTTTTGTTGCTCTCAAACTCAACCATGCAAGCTGTGGTCTACGGTCATGCCACGACACTTGATCAAATCTTACCTTTCGGTTCATGGGTTTGTTTTTGAAGGGGCAGAATGATAGCTTTCTAATCGTAGAATGTAGAATGTTTGTAACAAAAATATAATAACTTCGAAATACTTTACAGATGACTCATACTAGCAAAGGCATTACTAGTATTTTTAATTGCTACTATTAGCCAGTCCCAAAAAATATTGTTAAACAGTAGTTAAGAAATAGGAATAATGATTCAATATCTTGAACTAAATCAAGATAATATGATGAATATATACGTATATTCCAAGACTAAGGCCACGATCGTAGGAGAGGCAGTAGGCGGTGACGGGTGCCCAAGGAAGACCTCCGCAGAGGAGCTATGGAGTGAGATGACGGCTTTTTTGGGGGTCCGCAGCCCCGACCACAAACCCCCTAATTTATTGATCGCATCCGGGGTTTTACATCGTCTCTGTGCGCGTTGTAGCCCAAATAGTAGTACTCTAAGGTCGTGTGCTTTGATGTGGAGCTTCGTCAGGCTTTCAAACAACGGAAGCGGCCTTCAGAATTGTGAGAATTCTGCAGCATGTCTGACTTGAGTGAGAGCAAATCGGTGGGAATAAACGTCTCGGAACAGCGTCTGATATGCCGCGTGTAAGCAATTCCAAGTCTTCGGACGTTGTGCATTTGCTTGCCGCTGTGTGGGTTATATGGAAGGATTCTAAGTGTGCAATTAGGGCGTGCGTAGCATAGTCTTACTGAGAGCTACCCAATGTTCTCCGTTGGCTGTCATTTAATGGGTGATTTTCAACTTTGTGGTGATGAGTGCGAATCGTTCTCGCTCTGTAACGGAGTGAGGAACTTAGGTGGTCTTGGATTCGAAGAACACAGACGTTATTGGTGGATCTGCGAGCCGGAATGGTTAGTTTGCACGCTTGACGGATTTAGGGTTGGAGGGTTACCGAGCTCTCCAATTATCATATGGAAAAAGTTTCATGAGCGAAATGTTTTAGTAGCTTCTGAAATTCCTTGAGTTTGTATTGTTGCACAGATGCACCAGAAACTTCTCTCAGTATACTTGTCCAAGATGCAATATCCGCTATTGTTCTCTGCAATGTTACAAGGTATTTTTTCAATGTTTTCTTGAAGGTCCTGATTGGGAGAGCGACTTCGGTTCGTGGATTAAGGGAACATGGAAATTGGGGACTGGTGACAATAATGATGATTTGCAGAAATCTCTTTGGTCGTATTATAAGCTATGCATATCATGCTCAAGATATTTTTGACTGTGCATAGCTTGTAGTACTTCGGTTTACTAGAATCACTGTTAGGGTTCTGAAGGCTTTCATTGTTTTGGTTTGAATATCTGGAACTTTCTTGGATATCTTGAGCGTATCTCCTTTTGTTGGCTTTGGCACATAAATATATCTAATGGCAATCTACATTTCTCCCGTAAATTGGCAGAAGCACAGCGTCCGGTGCACGGAGCAATTTGCACGGGAGAATGTTTTGGAGGAGATGAAGGACTTGAACGCTACTCCTGAGAGTAAGCAGAAGATGATAGAAGCTTTGCAGCGCATCCACTTTGATGATGAGGGCCGCAGTGTTTTTGAAGATGATTATGTGCAAGTTCTGGATGGGGAGGGCGAAGAACCATCAGAAATAGGTAAGACATTGTGAGCAGATCTCGCTTGTCAAAAAGATTATAGTTGTTCGCCTTATTGAGTCCTTGCCGGATTTCTATCACATGTTTCACTTTTATGGGATTACTTATTCTGGGATTTGGCGGGGATTTGATTTTATCTTTTATTTCTTTGTTTATTTCTCAAAAAATATCAAGACATGTTTTTATAGTAGATTTGAAATTGATTTTTCAGGAATCTTTACATTAATTTTTGGTCATTTACAAGCTTCAGATGTTGTGCTAAGTGCACCTCTGTCATTCGTCATATCTTCCTGTTTTTTGAGCACTTTTAATTTTAATTTTAATTTTTTTTTTGTAGGATTTGATACGGAGGAGCTGCTGTCAGAGGATACTCTTCAAAGACTACAAGAAGGTGAGCTGTTTGTTTTTGTGACGCGTTAACGTACAGCTAGTGTACTGTGATCTTTCAATTGTCTCTGTTTTGGACAAGCCATGTAATTTTAAGTTTGGTGTTTCGAATGCTGCAAAAGGTACTTTGGTTGGTAATCATCAAATCCAAGCTGAGTGGACGCCTGGTTTTTTGCAGGAGTTAGTATATCGTTCGAAGATCTGTCAGCATCAGAAAAGAAGGCCTTTCTGAGAGCTGTTGCTGCCGGTAAATTCAGTCATTTGATAAAACCTTGGGATCCTTGGTGGACTCATCCTCTGGCACATAATATATCGTTGACTAAATCCGGTATGCAATTGGTTCAGCCTCTTGAAGAGCAAACACCTAAGGGAGTAACACCTTCGGATGAAGAGACTCTATCTGATTCAGGCGCTGAGATTTTGTCTGCTAGTTCCGATATTCCTTCACCATTGGACACACCCTTGCAAGCAATCAAAGACCTAACATCTAAGCAACCATCACCCTTACTTGGTGTACATTTGACTGAGGCCATATATGGATACTGTTTCATACTGCGTTTGTTCAATGGCGATTGGGGATCAGATCCACTAGATGCTGCTTTAGTTCTTTTAGGTATTGCCAAGGTACTAGGTGACGGTTCAACTCCAGAGTCAGTAAGCGCTGCACTGGCAGGCTGTTTGGAAAGTGTTTGTTCGCCATCTTTCAAGCATGCTGGAGGATATAGGTTAGCTCCTAGCTCATTTCTTCTTCCAGATCTTTTCTTCAACTTATGGTTGAGGAGATGTTGCATCGTTTCACTTGTCTTTGTGATGATATTATTTGTAGAACTTTAGGATATTATTGCAGAAAGAACTATTGGGCTCGTGTTTGGATCGTGTTTGCACTTAGTTCTTCAATTGTCAAGTAGCGTATAAATGTAGACGTAATGTTGAAATCTTGATTTGTTGGTACACTATGGCACAGATTTGGGAGCAGCCTCTTTGATGACACTGCCCTTCTGCTTCGACTGAAAAGGGAAGGGCTACTATGTGCATTGGCGGATGCCTATCGGCTCATCGATTGTGCGATAAAGGACCTGAAGACACACGCTAAAAACAAGGAGGGTTCTTCTACTGCAAGTCTGAAAGGGGGTTCCGGTTCGGCGCTACCCAAATCAAGAGTGAAGCATGAGAAAAAGAGCTACTCAAGTCATCGTAGTTCAGATTCTAGAAGATTACAAACGGCACAGAAAAAGGTGTACTTTATGATGTGTTGGGTAAATGAACAGGCGAGTGAAATTTTTGATGACTTAATCGTGCTTGTGCAGAAAGAGAAAAGCATGCTGATTGTTGAAGTTGGCACTAGGGAACTTGAGACTATTTCATCTAATAATGAAGTTAAAGTGAAGGAAGCTGCAAAAGAAGTAGCAGCTCCCTCTCGAAAACTGCTAATACAAGAGGTTGACTGACGGATTCACTTGTACTGGTGCATGTCTCGTAATCCTTCACTTATTCTTTGTTATAAGTATTATTGTCTCCATTGATTCGATTTACAGTGTTAATTGCATGGTGTCTGAATATTTCAGAAATGAAAAGCAGACATGTAACTTCTGAGGACATTCAAATTAATCATTTTCTTTTCCCAATTGCTTCCGTGTGTCCTGTGTGTACCTTTCTATCTTTTTGCCTTCACGGTGACTTTTGGCATTGCTTCACGGTTATCTTTGAAAAGGAAGAAAATTCTTGACAACGGGTTTTCGTGATGGTGACTTCCGAGAGATAAATTGGCCACGAAGACAAAAAGTAATATGCTTTAGTTTACCCAACTCGTCTAAAACCAAATTTCCTTAGAAATTTATCACGTTTTCTACATGGTAGATCGAATTCACTCTAGTTTCCAGCGGTATATTGGATATGGTAAACGTAACACGAAGCCAGGTGTGACAGAAAATGTTGCAAATTGGCGCACGCGAGGATTCATATTATCAAGAATCTACTGCACGTTTTTTTGTTTCCACAACTTGACAAGGTAAAGCAGGGATCCATTACAGATCTCTCAAATCTTTGACTTACACAACCAGAAGGCGCGCTTCAACAGTGGCATGGAGAGGGAGGTGCATCAAATCATCTTTGACCCTATATTTTGCAAATTCCAGATTTTCATCTGCTAACAACTACTAGCATATTGATGCACCTGTTCCACCTGCCAGGCTCCTTCGTAAACCAACACAAATTGAGGAAGAGTTTGATTTATACAAAAGAATATTCTGATTTTCTTGCACCAAAGGTCAAGCTCATGACCAGCTTTTCATCGTTCGAGGAAAACTGTGGAGCAGCACACCCGATTATCTCATCAACTGCCGTGGTGATGCTCATGGCTTCATGAGCAGCATGGCAATGAGGAATGAGGAACCAAGTATTCCTAGTCCTTTTGTGATCTTGTGTGGATTTTTGAAAATTAAATATAGGAGATTAATATATAGGTTTGTGAACATCAAAGTGAAGCAAGCATGTATGTTTAGTTCAATCAATAAGGTTGATACTCTATTTCCAACAGTTTCTGGAATTGCAACCGTTTACTGGTCGTTTCTTAGTTAAGTATTTGAAATGTACATTTTATGTAGATTGTGATTATCCTAGAACTGAGTTTTCAACGATTTCTTTTTTCAATTAAGAATGAATAATGTTTTGTTCATTACTATCCATAATATTATGTGTCTTTTGTGAAACATGTTAATTAACAGATTATTATGGTACTGGCTTCTTCTTCTTCTTCTTCTTCTTTTTGTTTATTTAGTTTATTTATTTTATTTGTCCAATTTGATTGTTTTTTGTTTTTGTTTAGTTTAGTTTTGTTTGTTTGTAAAACACCATACACATTAACATTTTTGATAATATAAATGCATTTTACTGAAAAGGGATATTTGGATTAAAATAAATTATAATATTAGTAGTATCTTACTTTATGATATGTTTATTGAATATTGATTATTACTATTTACCAAGTTTCATTTTTGTTAGGAAAAAAGTTAGGATTTTTTGTGGGATAAATTAAATATGTTTAGATTACACTTAAAATTCTTATATAGCTAAATAAATATATCTTGATATTAATATAATATATATTTTAGCTATTTTTATCAATTTTGTCTTAATCAAGTATTTATTCTTTGGTGTTTAGATTTGATTTTTGCACCTACATTTATCTTATGGACTAAAGCTTATTGACAATAGTTGATCTTAGTACCTTGAGATGAATTGATATCTCATCTACTACAATGTTATTTTTAATATGGGTATAAAAATTATTAGTAAATAATTAGAAATTATTATTAACAATAATCAATCTAGTTTTTTATCAACTCAATTGTATTAATAGAAATCAAGTTATATTTATAAGGGGCAGATTAAGCTCATAGTAATTTGTCAATTCTTTCAAAAAGTTTTAATAAACTAAGACCTTAAGTAATTTTGGTTGGAATCTTGTATGGAGATTGACCAAAATAGACTTAATGGTTCTATTACTACAAATAATATTGGTTTTCCCAATCATATTCAACTTTTGGTAACACAAGCCATGTTTTCCTTATGAGTAAATTACCATAAAAATAATAATATATGGAATGTAATAAACTTCAATTTGTACTTTTGGCATTAATCCAACAAGGTTGACTAATCTTTAATTAGCCATTTTGATTTAATAAGGTATAGGATTATTTGTTGGCAATTCTTATTTTACTCTTTTCTTCTCAATGATAAGATTAACACTCAATTAGTTATTAAATAAAATATCCTCTAAGATGCCATTATCAATTTAAATTGAAAGAATTGGAAGGTTTCAATCAACTACAACTACTATGAGGACATTCTTGTGCTCTAATATTTGATGTGGTGGTATCAACATCACAATTGGTGTTATAGAAGATGGATCTATAGTAGGTGAAGTCTATGTTATTATACAATCTATTATTGTCAATTCAACATGCATCAATTAGCTTAATATTAATGTAATGGATCAGCTTAATAATTATGATTTGGCTTTTTAAATAGTAATTATATTTTTTATTTTTTATTTTTTTGTTTTATTTTGCTTATTGTTGAAGGTTGTTTAGTTGATGTTAATATATAAATGGATGCATTGTAAAAATATAAAATTTTATTCTATTCTATATATAATAATCTTTTAAAAGTTGACTCAATAAATTTGGCCTTGTCTTGTTATTTTCTTCTTTTTGAGATTTTTAACAACTCTAAAAATATGGAATCTTAAATTTGATCGTCTTTCACCCAATTGCTCTTGATCTTTAATTATCTAGATTTATGATATAAAAAATAATATATTTTTAAAAAGTTTTTGAATACAAGCAACTACAACCACTTTAATTGGTCACAAACTTGGCTTTTAGATATCAACTATTATAAGTAATTCAACTTCTACATGAGATTTTTAATTTTTTTTATACTTCTTCATTAAAGATTTTTTAGAAAATATCTTGATACTTATACTTTTGGCAATAATGTCTTGTTTGACCATACAAATAATATACCATCTCATATTTTTTATAGCATGGTTAAAAAAGACAACTATAGTTATTTATAAAACAATATCTTTGAATTAGTTGACCTTATTTCTTTGGATTGTTATTTCATATACATTGATGGTCTCTTTATTTTAAAGTGGTTTTTTATTTTTTATTTCTAGGATTTTCTAAGTTAAAATGATAATTATTTGTACTATAGTTATTTTTCTTGCAAAATCTATAGGAATCTTTTTTTTTTGTCATTATAAATATTGGATTGAATTAGATGGATGGTAATTTCTACCATAATTTTGCATACTCAAAGTAGATTCTATTTTGGCTAATGCAATCTCATATAATTATATATGCAAATCAAATTTTTAATGTAATTTCACATAATTTGATAATTTTTCCTCATTGATTTTCTTATATTTTTTAAAGACTTGCTTAAATGCAATAATATGACTATTCCAATCATAATTTTTTTTTTCATGCATTCGATAGAATATGACCTTTTATAACTTTTTCTTTGATAGAACTAATTTCTATTGGTAGATATTATGATATATAATATGGAATATATATATATATATATATATATATATATAGGAATTGATCTTAGAGGTTTTCTTAATATTATAAGTGGTATAATTAGTGGTCTTTTAAATGCCATATTACAATATAAAAATATTTATACACCATATGTTTTATTTGTTCTTGAATAGAGGTTTGTCAACTAAATGCTTACTAAATTGAAATTACCACTTGAAAATATCTTAAGTGGTAGTGTACTTTGATATGGTCCTTGATGGCCCAATCATAGTGTTTTTTCTAACTAGTATAAAGGTAATATTTCTTGTTCTAATATGGATACCATAACTAATTGATAGTTTACTTATATTGGTTAGATTATTGCTACTAGTTCTTAAATATAATAACTTTATCCTTTTGTTTACAATTTGATTATTTTTAGAGTATCTATTAGTTAAGCAAATATATTTTTAAAGAGATATATTATTAAATAATATGTAATATATTTTATAAACATATATAATCCAAATAAATTTAATTGAGATCTTGTAGCAATATGATACTATGACAATTTGACAAAAATGTATAACAAAATGATATGCTACTATGACACCTCAATTATATTCCATAACATCACTGCTATATACAAAGAACAAATTTGGCATTTCATACACTATTATAAGTAGTTAATGATAATTAAATATAAAATATGACATTATATTACCTTAATTTCTATTATTTTTGTTATATCATTAAGCCATCTTGAAGCATATCCAACTAATTTTTATAAATAAGTAACAAATACAACTAAATCAAAGCTGAATAGATTTGTAGATTTTGAATCTTAAACATTAAAAACTACACATATTTATTGTAGACAACCAGATCAACCAGATCAATTCTTACAATTTCTTTGTAATATATATATATATATATATATATATATATAATTATAATACTGAAATTGCTTTAAACATATCTAGACAAATATTAACAGAATAATAAATTGTAGCAAATAAATTAATGATAATAATAAAAATTCATAAAATTCGTAATATTAGAAGAAAATTTCATGACATTTCCATAATTTAGAAATTATCAAAACCATCTAAAATATCCTTGTAAGTTATGACAAACTCACGGTTATGGGCACTTGGAGTGAGGCACCCTTGACCCCAACATCCACAGCCGATGCGATTCGAGAGGTGCCCGTGAATCGCACAGTCGCGGTGGGCTTCAGTACCCTGGGCTGAGGCCCTGAGAATGGCGGGTATCAGAGTCGCTAAACCAGCGCGTTCACACGGAGAGGCTCAAGAGGGGGAAGAAGAGGCCAGTACCCTAACCACCGTGGCAGCTCGTCGCCATGCGTCGGAGAAGCATCGCCGAAGAGGAGGAGGAGGAGATCGGAACAATCACGAAGCACACCAGGAACATGTGCAGCGCCGCTTCCTCCCCTCGCGATCATTCCTCTTCACCCTCTAGAATCGTCCGCTTTTGACGCGCCTTTTCCTTTTACAAATGCTGAACCAAGCTTTGAGACGTCTAGGGCACACACCGTTTCTGTAGAGGACTCTGTGATCTTGGTTGCTCTGGCCCTCTCTCCTTGCTTTGTTTAATCGGCATTTAACGTGTTTGGGTTTAGGGTTGGGATTTGTTGGGGTTGGGTTTTGGTGGGTTTTGGTGGGTTTCGGGGCATGAGATTTTAGGGTTCAGTGGTGGATCGTTGGGTAGTGTGAGGTGTGTGTGTGTTGGCGTCATGACGGCGCAGGAGAGAGTGGACGAGTGGATTGAGGTGGGAGAAGGGGAAGCTGGGCAGCAGCCAGAGCCGCAACTGAAGCAAGTGCAGGGGCAGAATGAGGAGAAGCAGGAGGAGCCACAGACCGTGACTGTCGATTCTACTATTACTGTGGACACTGTCGTCGAGCAAGATGGGAAGGTGGAGGGCACCTTCCACGAAGAAGTGAATGTTAAGCAGAGTTTCACTCCAGAGGAGCCACAACCGTATGGACCTGATGAGTCCTTGCAAGATGGCAAGGTGCAGTTCTTGCTCCTTTTTTTAACCCTAATTATGTTGTTCGAACGCCCTCAAGTCTCAACATATCTCCATAAGACTCAAATCACGTCCTTGACTATACATTGATTTGTTTATGTTATAAAAATCGACCCTGCTGTTATTCTGGGTAGTCAATACGAAATGCATTTGTTTCTCATTACTGTATTTGTATGTCCCTTTCTAGAGGATTAGCATGGACTGGGAAGTTGGAATGTAAACAGACTGCTGCTAATTATTATGAAGAATATCATCTGCTCTAGCATTCAATTTTGCCGTTTTAGCATGCTTTGCATCGACCCCTCATCGCAGGTCAAGAGTCTTCGACGGTATTACCATGTAGAAGTGATGCTCAAAAAACTGTGAGGACTTGCATAGGTCTACTAGTCTATCATTTGGCGCTTTTAACACCTAGCCCATTCACTTGTGCAGGGTGATGAAGAGGAGTGTGGATTTTGCCTATTCATGAAGGCTGGTCCTTGTGGAAAGCGGTTTGCGGCTTGGGAGGCTTGTGTTGATGATGCTGAGACTGCAGGCATAAACATTGTGGAAAAATGTGCACAAATGACACATTATTTGAAAGATTGTATGGAGGACAACCCTGAGTATTACGGACCCGTTCTTCAAGCGGAGAAAGCTATGGATGAGCAAGCCTCAAGAGAAGCTTCCAAATCAGACACGGAGAAGGATCCTAGTAACCTTGAATCTATTCCAGCATAGGCGATTTACAAATATTAGTGGAGAGTCAATTCTTTCGGCAGCGATCTCCTTCTGCCAGTGGCTTTCCTATTAAAGAATGGCATTTGAACAGGAGATACAATACTGGCAAACATTTTTAATGGATGAGGCTGTCGTAGATTAGCAGTTGCGGGATGAAACCTTTCAGTCAGTTTGTGGGATAATATCTTTTATAACTTAAAACCATTGATTGTTCCGAGTCCAGTAGTTAATTAAAATGTTGGATATCCTTCGACGTTTGCGGAACTGCTCTGATGCATTGTTCTTTCATCTTTACATTGATGTTACATTCCATCAGAACTGACTGAATGGACAATTTCTTGAAGTCGTAGGTTAATATTCCTTGCGAACACATCAGTTGGAAATATCTGAAGAACCTTTACTAATTTGGTTGTACCATTTTCTACTATGGAAATCTATTTAATTAGCAAATTTGTTTGTAATGCACTTTCAAGACACTTGACAAAGCATGCACTTTAGATTCTTTATGTCAACAGTTAGTGCTAATCAAATTTACCGCACTTGTCAAAGATAGCTAGATGTCCATGGATACACGGTTGTTGCACATACCGTAATGCCACCCAATCAACCCCGTGTCTCAATTGTCATTCAGATATGCTTTCACTGTATTTCAGTTAATAGCACTATTGGTTAGAAAACCTACTTGAGCTCACTCGCATGCTCTCTTCCGGTCACAGGTATAAAATCAAAAGAGATATTGAACGATCAATGTATTTCACAAGGCCATTTAGTCAGGATATTGACCCACTGCAAAACTGAGTAGGTTGGGTTTTGCACGATACACGTAATAATCAAGTTCACAAGTCATCCAATCGTGCAGTGCCATAATCATATCATGTTTTCAGCATCTCATGTTCCAACTAGATGAAGTGACAACCTTGCAAAATGTGGCTACAGAAGAAGGGAAATGCAGTAAGCACAACGATTGCATGAAAGGAGTGAGCCATGTGTCACTCCAACTGTCCTATCGCAACCTCCACTCATTGTGCGAAAAGCCCAAACCTTTCAAGCATTGACCTTGGGATCGTTCCCAATGACATTGTTTGAATGGTGGAGTGAGCTGAGAACATGATCTCAGTGCTTTCTGCCACCCAGCTTCAAGATCACATACAATCCTTCACTGATGAATCCCTAATCTTACGTGTTCAAGAGCAACAAGAGCTACCAGCGGCCTTTGGCTGAGCACCTCCAGCAGAAAGCTTCACACCTGGGGCGGCCTTGGCAGGTTGCTGCAGCATCCACAAAAAATATCACACTACGTTAGCACTCCACGCATGAAACTGATGCCATCCGTACAAAATCAAGACTACCTTCATCCCATTTTGATTGGCTCAAATCAGAATAGACGCAAACATCTTAACTCGCTGAGGAAGGAGATGTTTTTCATGTTCAGGAATAACATTGGCAACTGTAAGTTTAGCCGGGTGTACCTCTGGCTTGGAGTCAGATTCAGCTAGCCGTTGCTTGATATCCCTTGCAATGGTGAAAAAAACATCTTCCACATTCATGTTTGTTTTGGCACTCTGATAGACATATAAAAAGACGACACAGCAAGCATAAGTACTTTACAGTCCCATGATAATACAACAGCCTGTGTACGATATCAACGAATGGTAAGTTCACGTTGGCATTCGTAAAGATATCCTACAGAAAAGATTATTTCTAAACTCATCCTCCCTTACACAGAGCACGCAGAAGCTACACGAACCAGATACTTGGCAAATAAACTTCGCCAACGAAGCACAATCCGATTTATCCGGAAGATGTATGATTTGTTACCCTATTCGTAAGAGAAATTCGTAATTCCAAAGAATTTAATTACAAATCCAGTAGGGCTGTAGCTTACAGTTTCGAAGAACTTGATGCCGAACTCATCTGCAAGTGCTTGACCCTTCGCAGTGGGAACGGCCTACAAAAGAAATATGAATGCACATTGATCCGGGTACATTGCAACGAATTGGTAGCTACAATACGAAGCACAGATGCTCACTGACGGAATATACATTGCAGCTTGTCAAAGAACCAATGTGCTTCATTGTAAACAATACAATAAACTGTACTCATGAATAGTAATTTACATCGCGTTACAGCTAATCTAAATCTAAAGCAGGCACAGACATGGAAAAAAATTCACAGGTAGATAAAATGGATCTAAAACTAAGCACCGTAACAAATTTGTGCTCACGAGGCTACTCATAACCTGAATAGATTCTGCCTACTACGTCCGCAAAAGGAAGATCAAAACAAGGAGCTTTAGCCAGCATTAAAATTATACTGAAAAAATAATTAAAATTAAAAAATAGTTTACATACCACATCGAGAAAATAACATAAGACAGCTGCTAATTCGATTTAAGACGGCACTTCTGAGCCAAAACAACGTTTAGAAAACCAGGTGCTTACTCTTTTGCTCTCGTCCATGTCAGCCTTGTTTCCGACCAAAATCTTGTTCACGTTGTCAGATGCATGCTGCTCAATATTCCTGATCCAGTTTCGAATATCTGATCACATCGAAATCATGAACACACACAAAAATTTAAACTGGTCTCTCGCTATCACTTCAAATTACTGGCAAATAGACTTGTGTTCTAGAACTGACCACCTCCTGCAAGAATAAAGGCAAGGTATGGAGTGGATACTATTGAATGATGATTCGTCGGTCACATCGTAAACCAGCAATATCCCCATTGCTCCTCTGTAGTAGGCTGCACACCAACCAAGGAAACAATCTCATCCCTTAAAATGAACCCATGATATCAATCAACTACATCATTACACACTTACTATCAAAGACTATCCCACCGCCCCTGATTAATTTCACTTGTCTGAGAAAATGTTAATAGCGAGCTTGTGTATCAATGCTAAGCCAGCCAGCCACAAGTACCTGTTGTGATTGTGCGGAACCGTTCTTGCCCAGCGGTATCCCATATCTGGAGTTTGATGCGCTTGCCATCCAGCTCAATGGTACGAATCTTGAAATCGATCCTGTCGGGTTCCCACAAATTAATCAATTCGCATAAACACCGCACATTTCAATACCACCATATATATATATAAATATATAACGACTGCAAACTATTGCGTGTCCCGGTGTCCAAGAGAACGCACCCTATAGTGGTGATGAAGCTTGTCGTGAAAGAGTCATCGGAGAAACGGAGGAGAAGACAAGACTTCCCGACTCCTGCGAACATCAACCCCAATATTCAACTCATTGATGGAACATAAAACTGCAGCAAATGACACGCTATTCGGAAGTTCATAAAAGTGATTACCAAGACCTAACTCAGAAACCAAACCAAGGTGTTACCTACTTGCACCCTTTTCTTCGCCATCACCTCACATTCCACAACGGCTTGTCAAAAAATTGCCCTACATGCAGTATCTACGGACTATTTGTCTAGTAATGCTTGCTCAACACGTAACACATTCTGCTAGAACCCAAGTTTAAGTCCACAGATACATCATTCCCCAGAGCTAGAAAACGAACAAGCTTGCATTATGCACCATGGAAACTAAAGACAGATGAAAGACCAAGCATAAGCCTAGCTTTCTGATGAAATCCTCCGTCAACACTCCACATTCAAGTCATGCACACGAAAGGACCTCGAAATTGTCAGCGCAGACAACTGACCGTACGACAGAGCGACATTTAATTCAATTCCCACAAGAAACATACCACTATCGCCAATCAAAAGCAGCTTGATGAGGTAATCATAATCGGCCCGGGCTCTTGATCCACCTGCGGCCATGACTCCAGTAGCAGCTCACCACTCGGTAGAAGTAGATCCAACCTGATCCTCCCTCCGAGCACTTTCCTCCTTTCCCGGTACTGACAAACCTGACCTTCTCAGGATAAAAAACAATCAACCCTGCACTCAAAAAACCACAAAACTGTTGCTAAGCAGCAGAAACATGACAAAAATTCTAACTAGAATCTTCTCAAAAACTCAAAGACCACACAGACAAACACACCAAACCTAGGCTTCATTACACGAGGAAGCTCAATTCGTAGCTACCAACGTCAATGGGACAGACCACTCCTATATCTCGCTAAGATCGACGCAAATAAACACCATTCCAGACAGAACCCGCTAGAAATGCCTCGTCCTCCCTCGCTCTCGCCCTCTCTGCCACCTCACCTTCAGCCTCGACCAAGCCCCAGACCGCAAACTCGAAATCGGTGAGGATGTCTAAAATTCAAAAGCGCTAATGACCAGGAAATCTGAGAGCCGGCTTCCGGGGGAAGCGACGGGCTAGGGAGTGGGGAAAACAGTGGCCTGCGGGGCTGTGATTGATGGCGATCAAAGGGATTCGAGGCGGAGTTTCACAACAAAGACAGCATTGCCTTCGAGCGCAAGAAGAAAGGGGCTGCTGCTCTGCATTTGGAAGGGGCCCCTCCCTCCCTTGCTCTCTGTTCATTCAAAGTATCTCTCATCCACATCCATTGCAGTGTTTCATCCCGAATGTTGAGCACGCCCTCGTGAAGCACCCGCATTGCAGGGGTGGATGAAGAATACCTCCTGCATTCTAGAGGGCCGTCGTCGGCTTTCCTGCATCTGGCGCCCCATCAGTTCCTCCCTTTGACGGCACAGGCCCTGCTTCTGACTCCAATCTCAAGTCCAACACAATAAAATCACTAAAATAAATAGCTTGCTCCAGAATGATCTACTTCTCCCCCCTCCGTGATTTGGAGATTTTCTTCCGTGCCATTAAGGCGGCCCCTCCTCTGACCTCTGCGGAATACGGCCCCCTTTCTCACTTATGAGACTGCAGACCTGAGAGCGTAGCCACACTGTAGACTTCTTTCTCTTCGAGGTGGTGTTTCCAATCATCCTGCGTTTCAATCCCCGTTTTGTGGGTCTTAGTGGAGTGAAGTGGATTATGAAGTTGGAAATCGCCCTGAATAGAAAGGATGGCGTTTACGAATAGGGTAAGAATATGTCCAGAGCAGGTATGATACGATATGTAGGTGCGAAAAAGGGACAATAATAGGATGAGGAGAACTTGTGATAGAAACAACTGTTCAAGACCAAGATATGCCTGAGCATACCGTCAGCCGAAGACATGGATACGCACGTTGGGTTTGAGATAATAGCTGTCAATTAATTAGATCCCTTCAAAACATGAGTTGAAACCACCTTCCTCTCGGTCTCGATTGCGCCTAAGAATAACTGGTGCGAGTTTGAGATTGAGAGGTAGGTGGTTTCACTAAATGATTTGATGGGAAATGGTTATTTTACCTGTTCCTGGATGCTACCAATCATGCAAACATTCAACATCTGACAGAAGTAGGTGAAACTTGAAGACCAGCAAACTACCAGAATCCCAACTTGACAATTTACTCTACTAATGAATCGTCCCGCATCTAATAAAACCAGTACAGATAATTAGATGCCAGCCGTGTAGCTTACATACGATTAGATCTTGTGAATTTCCAGAGCAAATGCCAAGACTTCACATTCATGGAGATAGGGCACATACAAAACAACCATGATCTCGACAGTCGTGTCACAAAAAACGTGATGATAGACATCAAACGAAGTTCTACCAATCTCTAATGTTGCATTTAAAACACCATCAGTAATTACAATCCTGCAAGCTTCATTGATTCAGCTCACAGTACTTTGACCTCCCCACCCCAACAATCCTAATGCCAAGGTGATCTTACATGATCGTAGTACTTCACAAGGACATGCCACCACCATGCCATCTTATAAGAAGACTACGAAAATGAGGTCTTTGAAAATAGACCTAAAATAGCCAATTAGAGAAAGTTGACAAAGTAATTCCATTGCAGACAGCAGTATCCATCTCATGTCTCGACATCTCATCCTGCAACAGGATTAAGAAAGCCAGGACAATGCGCAATATTGTATCAAAAATTTTGGAAAAGACAATTTAGCAAAATGCTTTAGTGCCATGAGGCCTCCCTCAAGAAATATTCGGTTTCTGCACCCGGACCTCTCGCTTACAACCATGACCCCAGGATCAACTCCAGAGCATGCAAGCAGCCTGTTTGATGGAGCCACCTCAAAACATAGTAAGAATTCGCTCTCCCACTAACAGCTTTACGATCACAGACAGTCCTTTACTCGGAATAGATCCAAAAGCTTACCAGACAAATGTCTCAACATAAGCTTTCAGCTACGAGCAGCAAGAACCAGAAGCTGGCTTTTGCTGAGAATTTCCTGCAAGAAGCTTGACATCTGGCTTTGCATTCTTGGCAGCCTACAAAAAACAACCCCACATTTTACTACCGAGTTAAATGACCAACCCATTTAATACACGGTACATAAAGTGTACGATGCCAAAGGAAAACAACGGGCCCAGATGAATACAAAAGCACAGCAGCTAATGCAAGTCACTTGCTACAAATTGATTAAATACTAGAAAAAAAATTCCATGAGAAAGTAAAGCTCACCTCTGGCTTCGAATCAGTCTCAACCAACCTCTGTTTGATGTCCCTTGCAATTGTGAAGAAAACATCTTCCACGTTCATGTTTGTTTTAGCACTCTGGAAGGAGAGAATGAGGTCACATGCCACCATCAGGATAATACATTTGTATCGAATAAAAATCATTTGTACATGCTAACTTCGCATAGGCGACGTCGAGCTAAAAGCAAAAGCAGAATTATCTTCATCATGGAACTCCCCATACTTGTCACAACATAGACTGTTGAAAATGGTTTATGTAGGGCACAGCTGAATGGGCTTACAGTTTCAAAAAACTTGATGCCATATTCATCAGCTAGGGCTTGACCTTTGGCAGTTGGGACAGCCTGCACAAGTTACAAGATCGGCTTGAACACCTAAATCAGCTGGCACTCTTCACGTTCGAAAATTTGTAATAAAAGAACCATAATTTTACAATATATATTTTGTTAATATGTAGAAAGTAACTTCGGTATAAAAACAGTGTGGTTGTATTGAAATCTTCGCCACTGTTCTCACATCTTTCTGGAACAAGAAAAGTTCCATTAAACAGGGACTGCTAATACGAAAAGCACTAGAAACTAATTAGAGTGTGAGTTGCTTACTCTTTTGCTCTCGTCCATATCAGCTTTGTTTCCAACCAAGATCTTGTTCACATTGTCAGATGCATGCTGCTCGATGTTCCTGATCCAGTTCCGAATATCTGATCACACCGGAGTTATGGATACACTACCAATATAAAACTAGTTCCTCACGTCACGTTCATTACAACTCACCACAAACCCGCACATTCTTGTCACATATAGCTAATTAATTTCAGTAACAAGGACCGCTGCACAGTGGATACTGTTAAATGAAGATTCGTCCGTTACGTCGTATACCAGCAATATTCCCATAGCACCTCTGTAGTAAGCTGCACACCAACAAGAAACCCATACCAAGAAAGTCATTATTAACTAAAATTTAAGCCTTGTAAAAATTGCGTACCAAGTACGCCAGTCAACTCTATAATTGCATACCCATGTTGTCGCAGTCTTTCTCGGCATCCTCATTCCCCATGTGCAAAGACAATCATCTTGATCGGTAAGGTATAACTCACTAGCTTACGTGCAAAATTTTAAATTTCAGAAGAAAATCACCAAACTATACGCCCACGGCCATTATGTGCAGCAATGATCACCTGTTGTGATTGTGCGGAAACGTTCTTGTCCAGCCGTGTCCCATATCTGAAGCTTGATGCGCTTCCCATCCAGCTCGATGGTTCGAATCTTGAAGTCAATCCTGTCGGATGACCTCCAATTAAAAACTCCGAATGAACATTGAGCGCCTCAATGCTCCACCGCAACCATCAAAGTGTTTCATTAAACAATGTTTCTATACAGAAAGAAATAGTTCCAAAGCTTTGTATCCAAGAGAGCGTACCCTATCGTCGTGATGAAACTTGTAGTGAAGGAGTCATCTGAGAAACGAAGGAGAAGACAAGATTTTCCAACCCCTGCAAATGAGCAACGTAATATTCAACTTGGGTGTGATAAACTTGACGTTAATACGACATAAAAGCCTCGACATCGACAGGTAGCAACATGCTGTCCAAATCATAAAATTCTGCACATCATGCACTTACTCAAACCCAGGAAAGCATTTCTCTACTAGCTAAAGACCTAATCCAAAATCAAACCATGATGTCAGTCAGCAAACATAGCAAAAAATCTCGTCTTCGTCCGAACTCGTTCACAACTTCGTTCGCTGTGAGTCAAATATCACAGGTGGATCATAGATTTCCTAGAGCACAGAATGTACTTGTCACGTGACTACTTGTAGTTAGGCAAAGCGTGGAACATCTCGAGGCAACAACGGCCTTGGGGTCAAAATCCTTCTCGAGGACTAGGAAAGTGAAAATGCGGCATCAAAAATCAAATGCTACGGAAGAGTAGCTGAAAAGAGTCTTTTAATGGTCCGCTTGTGTGTATACACACTTCCAAAAGGATGTCATCGCCCACACTTGAATTTCGAAAAAATCATTCCGAGCAAGCTCCCACACAGCAACAAGAACACCAGAATGTATTCTGTACTACGGTCGAAGCAACAGAAAAAACACAGAATAAACTACACGCAACAATCGCAACTCCATTTCCCTCGTGGAATCAAGGCACATGACGCATACCACTGTCACCAATCAACAGCAACTTGATGAGGTAATCGTAATCGGCTCGGGCTCTTGATCCACCTGCGGCCATGACGCTAGTTACAGCCTGCCACTCCTTAGAGACAGATCTAACCCGACACAATCTCCGAGCCCTCTCCTCTTTTCCCGGTGCCGACAAAAGGCCAACACTCTGCACTCAAATAACCAAAACCTCCTCTTCAGTCGCAAAACACAGAGGCCCAAGAAAAAAATCCTTTGAAACAAAAACTTCCCGGAGATAACTTGCATCCAGACCTAGGTTTCAATTTACAAGGACGCTGGATTTATAGCTAACAAGCCCGCACATCAGATCACTTCCAGATTCCAGAAATAAAAGACAAAATGCTAACCCCCGACGTGAAATACTTAAATTTTCCTCGCACTCACACCCTACCTTCCAGTCCTCCGAAACCACAAATCGCCGAACGGGAACTCTGACACAGACCTTCAATCCACCAAATTGGAAACGGGAAAAAAAGAGGAATACACTACGGCGCCTTCCAAGCACACAGATAGGAAGGCACAGAGCGTAGGCGGGAAAGAAACAATTGCGTGTGCAATGCAAGGGATCCAACACCTAGCGCGACCACGGGGTGCAAGGCCACAAAAGCTTCGAGCTCGGGAAGAAAGGACACCAGCGAAGCAAGTCCCCGTTCTCCTCTGGCAGGGAAGACCCTCTGACTTCATTCATCCGTTCCTTGACCCCTTTCATTCGTTAGTGCAGTCTTCCCATCCTGGATGTGAAGCTCTCGCCTCGTGATGCACCCGCTGTGCTGGGGTGGATGAATTCTGTATCTCCTAACAGCTACTTCTGGTGGATGACGTCTTCTCTTGGACGGATGAGAGCTGGCGTTTTGGGTGTTTATTTTGGCCCTGTTCACACTAAGATCGAGCTGGCCTTTTGATGTATTCGTGTCATCAATTGGCGGTTTTTGGAGTGGAATTAACCCACTCCTTTGCTAAATTTCAATTTTCTATAGTTTGGGCCATATATATTTTCATAAAAAATTTCTGTTGAAAATAACCATATTCGTAAATTAATATCTTATGCATTAATGATGTGTTACTATCTTTAGAATCTGTTTGAATTATGTAAAATTATTATATTATTTTCATTAGGTTCTAATACCATATGAATCTTTAGCAATCAAATTTTCAAGCACTGATATACAATATTCAAGTACTCATGTTCAATGATCATGTTTTATATTCTGATTTTTCCTATTTAAAAAAACATGGTTTAAGGAACACTTACATGAGACACAAATGTCAATTTGGCTTAATAATTGAATAAATCTGAAAAATAAATAAATAAATAAGGTCACCATCAAAATCTTAAAACAATCTAAAATACTAAAATTGATTTTGAATATATATATATATATATATATATATATACGTATAGGTATGTATCTATAAAAAAAACAATAATTTTTTTTGCTAATAGAACTGTTTGTCCAAGAATGAACTTTTATGTTAGTAATTACGTAGTCACTGTTCAAACCATTATTATTAACAGAAATTATAACCCATGTTATTTTACATGCATTCCTCAATCAAATAAACTTGAAGGATCAAGGAGGAGTGTTTCCTAAAAGCGCATTTTGGATTTTAAGAATCAGAATATAATCCATAAGTACAAAAGTTGATTGACTTGTCTTGTAAAATTCATCAATCTCAAGAAATAAAATAATAAATAAACTGAAATTAACATTGAAGAAAAAAAATCAAAATGTCATCATATAATAGATAAAAAGAATAATGTACACAACTTTTATATGAATAAAATAAAATAAAAGCCTGTGTTATCTAATAAAAGCAATTAATTGCATTAACAGTACAGTGGTAGTAAGAACATTCAATCAAAACTGTTAGGGTTATTCTTTTTACAGATAAATCCAACTTATAAAATAAATCTAAATAGTACATTGAAACATGAACATTGTAAACCACAATTATTACAAAACTTTATTTACTATTAAATAATATTGAAAAAGATCTTAAGAAAATGGTGACACCAAAAAAAAAAATGTAAATATATATATATATATATATATTATTGATTTCTATTGTGATCATTCATTAAGACATAAATAGTTTAATAAATTTACAAAAAGAATTATTTTAAAATATTAATCATTTTTTCTCTTTTCAAATTGTACTTGAAAATTTATGACTATTTGATTTTTTTCAAATTTTGTAAAATAGACATGATGTTATGACTATTTGTGACTAATATGTCTTATTGCCAAAACATCATGTCTTTATTAAAAAAACATACATTTTATAATCAACCTTTTTAAACATATAAATATCCTTCATAGAGAAGTTTATCTATTAGTATGAAATACTTGATGTTCTTGTAATTAGTATAAATTGTAGATAAATTAAAAGCATCTTTTAGACAATGAATCTATGCTTAAAAAGAATCCACAAAAGTAAGAAGTTATTTGTTATCAATCTTGTAACTAAGATTTGGCTATTGTCAAAAATTTTAAATATAAATAAACATAATAAAGCCTATTTATATATTTTTTTGTTAAAATTATATCTAATATAAAGTTTGATAAAATTTATTATTTAATTAAATGACTTAAATAAAGTTAAGCAACATGAAATAGGAATTGAAATAAAAGTTGTTTTTAAATTTTAAAATATTCTTTTTGCATCTTGATTCTATTATAATAATTTCAAAAATAAATAAATAATTTAAATAAATACTAATAAATATTTAATATTAATCTATAAAATTTTAAGAGTATTAAATATCATATACAATATTTAAAATTTATTAATCTATAATAGTCTAAACTTTCTTAAAATTCATCTTTAAATTGTCATTTAAATTTTAAAATGATATATTTCAAAAAATTTACTTAAATTGTGTAAAATAGATATATATATTTTTTATCTTGGCATATTATCTTGCATATTTAAGTTTCTATAATATAAAGCAAATATAAATTATGTTTTTCAATATTCTTTAAATATATAAGAATATCTTCTAAATAATATATGATAAATTATTTAAATTTTATAAAACATATTATTTATATAATACTAAACTATTTGTAAGTCTAAAAGATATGACAATATACTTAAATTAGATATACATAGTTTAAAATATAGTCTTTTTATTTTTATTTTTATTTTTTTAAATTATTAGATTTTATATTATTTATAGATTTCTTTCTATATAGATTTTAGTTTTACTTAGTTGATCAAGAAGTTTTAATATCAAAAGCAAAAGATAATTATTTTTAATATTGAATTTGTTTAGTGTATAATAATCTATATACATATACAATGATCCATCTATTTTCTTTACAAAGAAGATTGGTACACCTACATAAAATCTTAAATACTAAATAATTTCTTTTGTAAATTTTTTGTTAATACATTTGAGAAACACAAGTAATTTGTGATACAACAAGTTATAAATTGGTCCAAATGGTAGTTAAGTATCTCTTTTAAAGTCAATTGTACAATCATAACATTGATGTTTTTGTATTGTATTTACATTCTTTTCTCAAATATGTTTTAATATTTTTTTATTTTACTTTGAGATTCTATTATAACTTCTACTTAAATTATGAATTAATAATATAAAGAGTATAAATGAATTTCTTTTTCTTACAACTTGTATATGTAATTTTGCTCCAATAAAGATATATTTGGTTTTTTTTAATATAAAATATATTTCTTCTTTTGATATTTTTTAAAGATAAATTAAAAAAAAAATTAAGATTGTAGAATAATTAATTTATTTGAGGATTTCATTATTATGACTATGATTTTTTCATAATGATAGAATATATTAATTACTTTATAATAATAAATATGACAAGACTTTTATGACCTTTTACTAATATTTTTATTAGTATAATTTTATAGGTGATATTTGTCAAGGACAATAACTGGATGAAGTCAAATAAACAAGTGAGACCTCTCTCAAAGAAATAAATATAAAGAAGTATATATATTAAAAAGAAACTGGAATGGCTAATGCCAAAAGACAAGAAAACTAGAGACTCTTGAACTAGACTGGAAACAAGAAAAGAGTTGACAAGAGTGAAGAAGGCTTCACTCTTGTCTCTATTTATACTATCTACCTAAGAGCTAAGTGGCGACGTTCTATAGGACCTCCAACACGTATCCAATTTACAAGACACGTGTCCAAGTTCCAAGACACGTGTCAAACTTGCAGGGCAAGTTTCTTATATGTTCGCCACGTATTTAGCTTGGTCTTCAAGCTACCAACATGTGCAACATGTGGCTAACTTATTGATCAAGTTTCTAATCTAAAAGTCTACTATGGACACTTATAAAGTCAAAGCAGCATCTATGAAGTTTCTAGGAAGTTTTTCTAAA